>CAIGRN010181183.1:0-16296 GCA_903798345.1 Fraxinus anomala | reverse complement strand
GCTCTGAACTCTCTGCAGCGGCGCCTCACATAGTCAAGTGTATCATAAGTCAAATTCCTGACTTTCATGAACTCTCAGCAGAGAGTGGCTGCATCATACCCCGTCCATGTGTCTTGCATGTATGGTAGTGTTTCACCTTGGGTTTCAATAGTTAATATCAAAGTATCAGCCAAGCCGAGGACTTAGGATGAAGCTTTATCTTTTTGGTTGGGGGAAATTATATCCTCGGACTCAGAGAGGAGTTGATAAGGAGGAATCTTTCCGAAGATGGGATTGTGATCTTTCCAGCTGGTTTCGACGTTGTCTTGCCGAGCCACCTGGGCCGAGAAGATTTTGATGGTCTTGGGGTCATCCTGTCCTCTACCTCGGCCTAGCCTTTGATGGCCACCTTACTTGTTCCGGGAACACAATGATTCAGTGCAAGGCATAACTTACACCATAGATGAGGTGTTGATGTGGCAGCGAGTTAGGGTTGACATTTCTTGGCAGGGTTCCACTTAAGCCACGTGGACGAGGACACAATAATACTTTCGCCAAAATTGGTTCTGTCTTCTCAATGGTAGAGTAATATAATTTTAATTTGATTTTCTAATTGAAGTTGGGTTAAAATATCAAAATTAAATATACTTTTCAAATGAGGTGTATTTCGGAGTTTTCACAATTTTTTTTACTGACACTGACTGTATGGTCATGTTAGCTCAATTTGTCAGCTTTAAGTTGGTGAATGAGCATGCTTCAATGATTCAATTTCATTGGATAGTTTATAGTTAGAGTTCATTAATGCAATAAGTTTCTTTTGTTAGCCTTGACTGATCTATTTATCTGAACAGGTTCATTCTTGCAAAATTGCTCTCTGGTTGTCAGAGGTTCCACGGTCGCCCACTCCATCTTCTGGGAGGATTTTCAGAAGCGACTCTGAAATGAGGAGAAAAGCACCAGGATTGGCTCGTTATGAAGGGGAACTTCCAGTTAGATTATATAGACAGCTTATTCATTACTTGGACTAAATTATCCACTGTAAGTTAAGCATGCCTGGACCGCCTCATCTTTCCCTATCATCCACTACCTTCCTGACTGCCCATTGATAAGTGTTCCATTGAAAACACAATATCATCTTCACAGGAGCATCAATAATGAATTCCATATCAACTTCTCTCTCTACACTCCTCTGGTAGATGGTTCTCCAGTGTCCCCGCTATCTGAAGATTGCCTATGTTGAGGCTTGATGAAAATGGTGAATGAACTGGAAAAGTTGGGAGTCTTTAACTTTAAAAACAAATCTGGAAACGAACGAACAGTTTGGAATTGTTTTAGTGCATGGGTTTGGACGGGAGTTTTCTAGTGGAGAAATGTGTTGGGCTTTATTCGGCCTCAGCAGGTTGGTCGTGAACTTGGTCCAACCTCTACTACTGACACAGATTCCTGAAGTGGTTAATCGATGTGCATGGATTGATGCTACTTAGCCAACAACTGAAGTCTTAAACCGCTACAATGTATTTTGACAACATTCTCTCTTCGCACCATCACTATTTTGCAAATGTCTTGTGATTTTTGTAACGACCCAGCCCCTATGCCCAAGCGCTTAACTTAGTTACTGTCCTCTCTAAGAGAGCTTAGCCCATCTTACCCTCACGGCTTTCTATCGCGTCCATAGAATTCGAATACGTAACCTTCCCTTAAAAGAGATTTAAGTTGAATCCTGAAAACGCGACAGAAAGCCATAAAGGGTAAGATATGTTAACTATCTGAGAGCTCACTTTACTTAAGTTAACAACTTGGGCACAAAGGCTGTGTCGTTAGAATTTTGATATAGAATCATTTCATATATTTCATGTATATGAACTTTTTAATAAAATAGATCCTTTTGTCTTGGGTAGTGTGTGTCTATATATGTACACACACGCCATGTAGTTTTAGGTTTCTTTCTTTTCTCCACCAAGTTAAGGTATTAAATGTATACAAAAATATTTTTTGGTAATCATTTCTTATAAGTTAAGAAGTCACCATTTATAGAAACTCTCCATATCTGTGGTTTTTATTCTAGTTTTTGACGAACAATTGTATATTTTGTTAGTTATTATATATTAATATATCTATGCTTAATTGTATTTTATGTGATTTTCCACACTTGGATTTTCCAATTTCCATGATTATTTAAATAATTTAAGTAATTATGTCAGGTTGAAAGCGTAAAGACCTTAGCTTAACATAATATTTGTTTTCTATTTTTTCCTTTTGTCTTTTCTTGTTCTATAGTTCTGCAAGTTCAACTTCATGAAGTTGCATTGAGCCAGTTCCTTTGCATGGTTAGACTGTCATGGATGATACATTCAACTGATTATTACTGACCTCAATGTAATTTCTTTAAAAAATTTCTATAATCTGCACTCTTTATATGCTTACATAAACACCTTTAACCAATATTGAATAGACTCGTGTTAACGTGAATGGCCAATCAGTTTTACTTAAATCTTCAGTCGATCTAGCTTGATTTTAGTTTGCCTGGTGTGTAGTGGCAAATATTTTTTTTCTTTTAGTATTTAGCAGCAAAATGAATTTTCTTTCATCTAATCTTGGGTATGGTTATAAAATTCTCTGGAGTCGTGTCGTGTGAAAATAATGGTTCTTTTAATTCCCTTGTGCACGACAAAAAGAAAGGAAAAACAGATGGACCTGGCTATGATTGCCACCGGCGTATCAATAGACATCTAAGTCATGGGTTTTAATCTTAAGTAGATTGTGTATGTAAAAATTGTTACATCTTGAGATCAAGGCCTAGCTCAAGTGGTAGAGCAAAGCCCTACCAGGTTAGTGACCTGGGTTCGAGTCTCATTTGAAAGAAAGGGTGAAATTGAAAAAAATCTCTCACACTAAACTCGTATTATTGCTGTTAAACAATTGCCTTGGTGCAGTAACAATTTCTCCTTTAGTTTATCTCAAGGGGAAGAGTCTTCCGGGTATATTTGATATGTTAATTTCAGTCACCACCCCACCTGGGTTTTAGTCCTTTCTCGAGTGTAATTTTTTCCTCTCCCTTTTCTTGTTTCATTTCCCCAATTTCTAATTATTTTTTGCCACTCGAGTGGACATAACATGGTTCGATAAAGGATGATTATGTAGATTGATTAACAAACAATGTAAACATTTATCATATACAAGTATGACTAAAAATTATGTCGTATTAATAAATGTCGACATTATGATGAATAATCTTGCAGCTATGTTATCGTACATGTAGTGATTGTAGCGTAGAGTTCACTCGTAGATTCATATTCAAATAACAAAAATTCTAGTAGCTATAAAAGGAATTTTCAAAGACTAAGAAAAGCCAACAATCTTCATGATTACAATCAGTTGTACGGGGGATTTTGCAACATAAATCTTTTCAAGATTCTGCCAAACTTTAGTTCTCTGTCAATAAACAAGATAAAAGTTTGAGATTGATTAGATGAATTATTAATTTTTTTTACAAGAATATCATTTCACAAAATTGAAGTAAATTGTTTTTGAAGACTTTGTACAAAGAATTACGCTATATTTTTTAATTTAGAAAATTGCAGCTAGTGCTAACAGCATATACTTTATCTTCAATTAAACTAAGTAGGAGAATTAGAGTATATTAACAGAGTATCTAAGTAACGTGGATTCTCCTTTTGTTGTATTTGGGACCAGTGGAGTTGACATACAAAAGTTACTTCCTAAAAGGAGGGGCGAAATGACATAAAAAAAAAAGTTTTCTTAATCAAAATGTGAGGTACTCTTACCATATTTTATTATTTGGTCGGCTGGACTTGTTCTTATTTTCAAGACGCCATCCTTTTTTATTGTAAAAAAAGAAATAGGTAAAAAAATTTATTTATAAACTTTTTATTCTTATGCTTAGCTCGACCTCACGACGATATATTTTATATCTATATACTTGAGAAATAAGATAAGAAGTTATTCATAAATAAGTTTGACTCTCTTAAATAAGCGTACCTCGAGTAGTCAGTATTTAATTTAATTTTTTTTTAAATAAGACAAAACGAAACACATTACACGTATTTTGGCTTTTGCACATCATTGCACAATTGAAAGCTGGTCTAACACATAATCCCATAATCCATTTTTAAAGGAAATTAGTTTCAAATCCTTCATCATTAAGACCTTATTAAATGTTAATTACTTTACCAAGTCCATGATAAGAATGATTGTTGAATAAAATGTGGGCCCAGCTGACGACAAAACAAAGAGATTGAATGGGCCAAAAGATCCATCCTTCACGGGCCACCAATTGTCTTTCCGAGTCACTTGCACTTCCTTTATGCCAATTGTTTTACTCGAAGTTCTACAGGACATAGGAGATGACAACGCGTGAAGTCAAGTCTCAAATTTTACAAATCTAAACGTAATAAAACATTTTTTTCTCTAATATTTTTTTGATTATTCTAGATCAATAAATAAAACAATGCATATCTTGAAATTTTATATGAGTTTCATATATATATATATATAATTGTCAAAATCATAAATACCTCAAATAAATAATGTTTTCATATATATCCCACTGAACTTTCTAAATGTTATCCAATTATTATTGAATTTTAGAAGTTTTTCAAATTGTCGTTAAGCTTACCAAAATGCTATCCCTTCGTCATTCATCACTCATTGAGAAGGGTTTTGATCAACCAACCACGCCATTTTGAAAACGCATACCACTCGCGATTTTAGTGACATGACATACACTAGCATCGAAAGCAACCCAATGTCATGCACTGAAAGGTCCAGTTTTGGACTCTTCGAACGCTTTGGGAGTCTCTCGTGAGTATGAACAAACAAATCTTGAAGGGTTGATATTTGCTAAGTAAAGCTCATAATGAATGTTAGACTTGAGTTATCCAGTGGCAAGAGAGAGAGAGAGAGAGAGAGAGAGAGAGAGAGAGAGAGTCATGGGCCTTTCCTATTGTTGTTCCCCTCTCATACAATAAGTCCAGGTAACTCAACAATTCTATAGTCCCTATTGATAGGAATTAAAATTCAGATTTTAATTTAAATCATAGTCAACAATTCATTATAACCACGTATCTCACGGGACTCATAACTTTTCAACCACTTATTTCAATAATTTTTATTAAAATCTACTAAAAATCTGATTTTAAACTCCACCAAACATGGACTATATTTTGTGCTACCAATAAATATGAATGCCTATATATATATATATATATATATATATATATATATATACATACGTGCTTTTGTCAAGCACGAGGTAAGCTGAACTACACTGCAACAGTTTACAGTGCAACAACAGTCACAGCTACAAACGTAATTCAATGCCCACACATGCTTGTATCAAGCACGATATATACACAAACAAACATCTATAGCATTAAGAAAACATGCACCACCAGATTTCATAGCTTGGTTTATTCAAACACATTATTACCATTAGTGTCAGAAATATGCTGTGGCACAATGATGATAAATTGAATAGATAAATTTTTAAATTTTTAAGTTAATGGGCATCCATCAATCATCAGAAATACATAAACAAATGATTGAGGCCAAGATTTTTCTTTCTACCAAATTGAATTATTCCTTGCAGTTTTCTGAAAATATTCTTGAAATTTCAGCTGTGGGGTCTTTATTTATCTGCCACCACTGCCCACAAGTATTTATTCTCTTCTATGCTGTAAAAAAATGTAGGTCTGCTGCCTTGTTATTATTCTCCTTTGATTCTCTTTCTCTCTGTTTATGAAAAGATTGCCCACTTTTTGTCTTTTGTCATCTTCTTTACCTCTCCTTTTCATGGATGCCCTCACCCACCTCCTCTCTGTATACATATATATATATGTATGCATATACATATATATATTTTTTAACCTAACTTATGAGTATAAATAGGGGACCGCCAGTTTCTATTGTCCTCATTGCATTTACCTATTTTCAGTTTACCATTACTAGGTTGTCTTATAAGTGTTGGAAGGTGCAATCCCATCTCTAGTGGCTAATATGAGCTATACAAATTCATCTATGGGCTCTGGTCAGTTGGAAATTCTCTTTGCTTTTAGCATTAAATGATTATGTTAGTGTTCATTCAGAAGAATGTTTTGTAATCAGTATTGGACAGTAGTTAATAACTTATTTTCTCCATTGATCCTATACAGTCTAACGTTCCAAACAAGCCATAGGAGTTTTTGAGATTCTCTGACTGATAGATAATAGTATAAGAATGACTTTCATGAAAAACAATTGCAGGAAGTAGAACTGGTAGAAGGGCATTTGAGTTTGGGAGGACTTATGTTGTAAGGCCTAAAGGGAAACACCAGGCTACAATAGTTTGGCTTCATGGACTTGGTGATAATGGCTCCAGGTAGCATTTCTCTAGCATGTTTGGTTAAGCCTAAAGTACTTTTCTTCTCCCAGACAAGTTTCAAAGTTACTTCTTTTCACGAACTTTTGTAGAAAGCACGTATTTAATTACTTCTACAAAAAGTACTTCTGCCTTTGTTGCTTATATTTTTCACTAGATCTCGTATTAAACAGAAGAGATTGACAAAAAAAGATTTATGCAGTCAACACCAGTATATAATTATATAAATTATAATATCCCTGGTTTAACCCTTCAATTTCAAAATCATTCTTAGGCAATAAAGTGAAAAGAAGTCTAAATTAGCACTGTTTGTTTATCACTGGCTTGCTGTGTTGATTTTTTTACTTCTGTCTTTTCTTTGTGATTTGTATGTAGTCATAAAGTGGTAATCAATGAATGGACTTTTTTGAAAGGAAGAGAAAAAGGTTGATCCTAAAAGAAAGTCAATGGCTTCATAATTCATATCAAGCTAATCGTGTGCTAAACATGTGTTGCATGTTTGGTAGTCTGTATTAGATAGCTATGACATTGGTAGAAAAGAAAAAATAAGCTAAAAGCATTGTACAAGTACAATATAATATAATAAATCAAAAGAGCTATATTTCTACATTGAGATTCTTGTAAAAATTCAGTAGATGGGATAAAGCTTCATCCCTGTAAAATTACTCGGAATTAAAAAATAAAAATAAAAATAAAAAATAATAAAAAATAAAATAATAAAATATATATATGTATATGTGTGTGTGTGTGTGTGTGTGTGTTATAACATGTGATGAGAAAGAACTTGGTGCTCCGGAACTATCTATGGCATTTTTGGCAAGGTGGATTAAGTCTTACTGTTGCAATTATTTAACGGTTGAAAAGGGCAAAGAAAGAAATGAATTGCCTAATATTTTTTCTGCATTTTATTCCACAGCTGGTCACAACTCTTGGAAAGTCTCCCTCTTCCAAACGTAAGATAATTTCTTTGAAATACATTAGAGCTTATTAATAACTACACTATCAGCCTCTAAGGAAGATTCCCCCACTCCATTAACTAGCCAACCTAAATTTATTGTAAACAAGTTATTGTATTGTTTGTTGTAATCTCAATCTGCTAACTGTTGTGTTGAATTTAATTAAATTTGCAGATAAAGTGGATATGTCCTACTGCTCCTACTCGTCCCGTGGCTTTACTTGGTGGATTTCCTTGCACTGCATGTAAGAGCATACAGAAAAATTTAAGGTCAGGATTTTGATTAATTACTATTTAAAACCGGGTTTTTTTTTTTATCAATTTTTACTTCAGGGTTTGATGTGGGAGAGCTTTCAGAAGATTGTCCAGATGATTTTGAAGGTTTAGACTCTTCAGCAGCACATATTGCAAACTTACTGTCTACAGAGCCTGCTGATAGTAAGACATACTGCTGTTTTTCCATCTAAGCACAGTTCACTAATATCCAAAGGGTTATTGAACTTTATGAATACAATAATATTTCTTTTTAACGGGTAGGAGAGAGAAATGACTAACTGACAGCAAGTTCACTCTACTGCATACAGTATAAGAATACTTTTAGTTTCTTTTTCATCTTCCGTTTTTGTGATTTTAGCCAATTTCGTTCAATGTCTAACGACATAAAATTCGGCATGCTTTGCAAAAGCTTTATGCTGGCAAGGTTACACCATTGATCCCAACCTTATAATTTTGTAGCACCATTGATGTATTAGAAAGATGATTATATCCTTATTCTAAATCTCAGTTCACTGTATCTAATACAGTTAAACTTGGTATTGGAGGCTTCAGTATGGGAGCTGCCACAGCCCTTTATTCTGCAACTTGCTTTGCCCAGGGAAAATATGGAAACGGCAACCCTTACACTGTTTGCCTAAGGACAATTATTGGTTTAAGTGGGTGGCTTCCTGGTGCTAGGTAGGATGTGCTTCTCTATGCATGTTTAGTACACACTACTATATTGGACAATACACAAAATTTTAACCACAAAATTCTTTGCTTATACTGTCCAATTTTGCTTAATCTACTTTATCAAACATGTCACAAGTGTATGATCGGTAAACAGCACTGAAGATTCTAATGAATAAATTTTTAATTCGGTTTCTTCTTAATACTGTATCTCCACCAGATTGGATAGTACGATTTACAAGATTTTAACTTCTTGTTCCTTCCTTAATACTATCTAATATTTTCCAACTCATCTTACCAAACACGTTGTCAATGTTCACACATGATAAGACTCATTTTCTGACTCATGTTCTATCAGAAACATGAGAAACAAGATCCAAGGATCACATGAGGCTGCAAGACGTGCTGCATCTCTTCCCATTTTGCTGTGCCATGGACTTTGTAAGTGTATTATGCTTTCCAAGATGTTGAATACTTCATATTTTTGTTAGATTCTAAGCCTGAAAAGTCTATGTTATTCCTATACACTCTTAAATGTACCTTGAAAATGGATCGGAAATCCTCATTCTCAACATTAATTCTTTGATTTATCTAGGAGCTCTTACGCTTTTCTGCAATATTGAGAAACTGAACTATTATTCACAGGAAAGCTGTTAGTCATTAAACAAGCAGAGCCCACATTATAATGATCCAATAACCCAGTTGTTTGGCATTATTGTACACACACACATGACAAAAACAAACTAGTTTTAGTTTCAACAAATTTAGAGTTGGCTATATGAATCCTTTACATATTCCGTTTAATTCATCACTATATCATCCCAGAAAAATGTATATTAGGATTCATTGTATAGGATCTGACAAACTTTTATGTCAATCATCAACCAACCACAACCTTCCTTTTTTCAGGCTTGGGAGGGGCTGTGAAAATTATAGCGGATATATTAGTAAAATAGACTAGAAGAGAGAGGGGCACGTTGCAGGCGTTAAGGATCTTCCACTAGATCCAGCAATGAACTGAATGAAACAACGAAAAAGAATTTATATGGCCAACCCAATGAAAACAAGCCTTAATTTGTTGTCATTTGATGTGTGTGTGTATGTACAAGTACTAATGAAGACTCCTAGATTTTTATGAATTTATTGAACTCATTTTTGCCTTTAACAGGTGATGAAGTGGTTCCTCATACGCATGGAGAGAGGTCGAATCATGCTTTGAGCTTAGCTGGATTTCAAAATCTTGCATTTAAATCCTATGACGGGTATTTTATCTATTTCATAGTGTTCAATCCTGTCGAATAGTGAAATTAAATATGCCCTAAATCTTTTATGATTGTACAGGCTTGGTCATTATACTGTGCCTAAAGAGATGGATGAGGTCTGTAATTGGTTAAATGCAAGACTTGGGCTGTAGAGTTTACTTTAACATTGGAGAGCAAAAACTTGTACAAGTTAAATCTTTTATCTGCAGTAAAATAAAGTCTTGGATAGTTTTTTTTTTCCCCAATTTAAATTGTAGGATTCAAATGGGATGTCTGTATGATTCTAGCCAAGTGTTTTTACCATTAATGTATTTCAATCTAAAAGGCCCTGGCCTTCTTTGGGTGTCTTCCTCTATCTTCTTGAGTGGAGAGCAATATTTTTGTCAAATGCTGACCAACCAAAGAGACAATTCATAAAATGAAGCGTAAATTAGTTCGCTGGTAATAAGGGAGATCAGCTTTTCAATCTAGGCCATGTTTGGTACGTTGTGTTGGGTTGGACTCAACAGAATTGAAAGAGATGCTTCTGACAGACAAGGTCAATCCCCACTTCTGCCCTGAACTCTCATCCAACATCCCTCTCTTAGTCCCCCAGCATCTGCTCAGCCACACCGTGGCCCCTATCCCATCTTAGATTAGAGAGTCGTTAGACTGTCAACCACAGCCATGTCAAACCAGCAACTTCTTCCACCTCTTCTTTTTCTTGTTTTAATTCTCTCTCCCTCTCTTTTTAATTTTCATTTTTATATATTTTTTTCTTATATAACACAAAAATTTGTCTTTCTACTACATTTAACAATTTTTTGACGGTTCCATACCTGCTTCAAAAGTTGAAGGCTGACAATAATGAAAAGATTATTTTATTATTCTATTGAAGTTGCTTTTGACTAGACGTGTATTTTTTTATTTTTTATTTTTTTTGGGTCTCTATTATGCGCACACAAAATAATACTCATATGGTATTGGAGGTCACTCAACTTGTAGGCAATTTATATAATTTAAGCAAATATCAAAATAAATCTCCAAATTTATATTGTATTGTTATAAAAAGTTACAATACCTACTACCAATTCAACATTATAAGACTGCTAAGATAAATAACCCATAGGCAATAACATCTCTTTTCACAACAGTTTGACATAAGGTGACCATTTCACCTTCTAAAAGGAGATTACTTGCCTTGTCTTGGTTGTTCGAGGAAAACATTATTAAAAGCTAACTTGAAAGGGGAAAAAGAACCACTCATCTCATCATTATGTCTTCATTCTGATTTTCCTATCTTTCCTGAAGTCTCTTTCAACTTTTCCTTCAATTCACCAGTCTACATGATGCATAAGACTTTCTGAGCATTTTTCCCAAGTACCAAGAAAGGCAGACTAACAGTATTACTAGAAAAAATAAATTACCTGATGCATATTGAGAATGATATCTGATCCTCCAATGAACTCACCATTGATGAATATTTGTGGGAATGTAGGCCAGTGGCTGCAATAAATATACACAGATTAATAAGCACTTCCTGTAGAACAAATCAATTTCCAACTCTCTCTCTCTCTGAGGGAGGGGAGAATTGCACATTCACAAAAGCATAGAGTTAGTGAACCCAGATCAGCTGGAGAACCAGTAAACTAGCAGCTAGACTGGACATTATGAAGAAGAAAACCGGTGGTACTGGTAGATTCTTGTAAACCACCCTGGTCACTTTAAGAGTGTTGAGCTTAATGCTAAGGAACGACAGGTCTCAAATTCATAATGAGCTTAAGTTAAAGGGAAGGGTAAGGAAGCTCACTCAGGTACTTCAGAAAGGCTCAAGAAGGTCACAATGAACCTCTCATTCTCAAAGGAAAGTACTGATTGAATCAATTCACGAACTTAAAACGCAATTCATCACAGACACAGGGCTAGTTAGCACTGTGCTCTATCTTAAGAGTAATAACAGATATACTATCATAAGGGTAGCTTGATATCTAAGTAATATATTAAAAATATATAATAGATTCAAAAATTCAAAATTAAGCACATCATAAACAGCAATAACTTATTACTTACCTGAAGCCTTTTACAGCATTCTTCAGCTCAGGTTCTTCTAATATATTTCTAGCACTTAGAGGAACATCTGTAAAGTCCATATCAATTGCTAAGAACGTCGTGAAAAATTTAAATATTACACATACATGGGAGTAAGTAAATAGCTTTCTATGTGAACACCAACTATATCGTCCACTTGCTTTAGAGATTTATTTTTAATTCATGTCCTACCAGTGTAGAAACAAAAGCATTATAGTGAATTCCTGCAAACTTACTATATTCTTTCAAAACCCTCACTGCTAGTGCACTGAATCCACATCGAGGAAGATCAGGCACCCCTTTCATGTAAATCATTACAGGATTTTCTTTAACATCCTACATTAAGAGAATACATTGATTATTATATAACAAGGCATTATTAAAAAAAATAACAAGCCTATAATGCAAGACAGCTTAAAGATTTCAAATGAAAACAATAAAAGAAGGCATTAATGGCTAATAAGGGAGACAAATTTTCGACTATGCTGCAATTTCTGAGAAATTACAAAGGATATCCTACCAAAATCTTTGGTTTATCAATTAATGTCATAAAGAATATACCGCATAATTTTTTGATAATGCATGTAATACCTGCTCAACAATGTCTTTCAACGAGAGGTCAGTGCTCTCAAGCTTGCTCGTGGGTCTAAAATCTTCATGTGTATCAGGGTCACTGGGAATGCTAGTTGAAAATAGTAATTTCCCTGGGTAGAAGGATCCAGGGGCCTGACATGGCATGAAGCAAAATTTTACGAATGTCCCAGTCATAATTATTGAAATAGTATCATTCAGAGAGCTCCACATCACAATTCTAGAAATGCAATTCTTGCAGTAAAGAAACTATCAATGCCACAGGACAAAAGGACAAGCAACTGATATGACAATTATTTTAAGCATCATTTACCTTATACTCTTCAGATATTTATTAGAGACACGACTTTCATCATTTTATTTATGAAATTATTAAATAGCTCATTTCATTTCTAGGCATCAGATATCAACCTACAAATGAAAGGCTCTAACTCGGGCTAGGAAAGGAAAGGAAAACGATAGCAATCTCTGATGATTTACTCAGAAGTAAAGAAGGTCAATTCTGAAATAAAAGCAAAATGCAACAAGATAGTATATGAAGAAAGCAATAGATCTTACAATTGCAGTTGGCCGAGCAGCAGGAAAAGCCCCGGTGCCTTTATAAATCATATTAGCCAACAACCTCGCCATAGTAGCCCTAAGATCTTCCTCAGACCTACAGCTGCTTTATAACTAATTGAAATTTTAGGAAGACAATACAGAAATTACTATGAAACACAAATGGCATATTGACAAATTAAATCTATTTAGTAATTACTATAAAATATCCATAAAATGTCATTTAAAAACCGCCGGCATGACATAATAATCTGAAAATTTTGAACTTTGTACTCAAATAAAAATACAGAATTGGGTTCACAGGTCGAAATATGATCCCAAAAGAAGAAGAAACTTTAGGGAACATATCCATTGATATACATAAAATTACAGCAGACCATTTCTTTTAAAGAGATTTTTTGATACTTGACTCAAATAAAAATCCAATTTGATTCGGAAGTTGAAATACTGCCGAAAAGAAACAAAATTGATAACTATAAACGAAGGGAATAAATCGATTGATTTATATATAATTGAAGCAGACATTTTTTTATAAAATCAATAACTTTATTATGAGATTATTTCTTCTATGTTCTTTATACGAAAGAACATCGTTAGGGCTTCATTTAGGTGAAAGCATCGGACTTGAAATCCCTAAAATCAATTTCAATTTAAACAAAATTATTGCTGATATCAATTCTGAGCCAAAATTCGATGCCTTCCTAAAATAATAAATAAATTGCGTGTGTTTGAGAAATAATTACCGACGGATACGAGCTTTAGCGACTCCGGAGTGTGGACTGGATGCTTTGCGTTCCGCTGGAAACTGGAAGTTATGTTTTCTGCGTACGCCACACGGCAATAAACTTTTTAGGGTAGATTCTTTAGAGTCCTCAACCTTTCATAAGTATGAAAATATGTCCCCGAACTTTTCATTTATAGCACTTATTTCTTCAACTTTTCATTTGTACACATATTAACCTTCTAACAATGTGCGAGCAGTTCCCTAATGACTAAAAGATCATGTTAAATGTACATAAATGTTGACACATTAATTTACATTATAATGAGTTAGTAAATTATTGTGTATTGATTTTAACAATACTTTTTTTAATGCACTGTCAGATTTTTGACACGTAAGGGAGTAAAATTCAAGGTGTAGAAAATATGTGTACAAGTAGATTATTAGAGAAAATAACAATCTTTAATTCGACAAGATATCATGTGCGCATTGAGTGATATTTTAACATCGAAATAGAAATTTTTTTGTCATGTAGAGATATAAAGCACATTGTTCAAAGGTTGGAATATGGGTATCACAAATGAAATGTTGGAACCTTAAAAAGAATTTACCATTTTTAGACATTTAACCCTTATTTGAACCCTATTTTAAGAGAAAAATGTATTTTTGAATAATAATTTTTAAAGAATGTGTGATTAAAAATGAAGAATTTTTTTTTTCAATTTATGTGTAATTATTAGAGAATGTGTGATTGAAAAAATGTTCTGAAAAAATGAATTTTTGATGAAATTGGGTTCAAACAAGGCCTAAATCTCCGTCTTTCATTACTAGCAAAGTTCAAGGGTGTTTGGTGGAAATTAAAATTAGGCACATTTTTGGCATCAATTCAATTTCTCAAATTTTTTTTCTTCATTTCAACCACACATTCTTCAAATAAAATAATATTACACACAAATCTAAAATTTTTTATCATTTTTCCACCACACATTTTCCCATCAATCACTATTCCAAATTTTTCAATCCATTAAAATGGGTGTCAAACACTCATTTTTTGTGGATTGTGATGAAAGGTTTTGAAATTTGTGGTTGAAAAGATGTGGAACACATGAAAGATGTGATTAATAATGATTATTTGATTTTGACTTAAATTAAAATCAAATTTTAATCTGGTCCAAACTTATATAGTTTTGTACAAAAAAATCAATTTAAGTGAATGTAAAAAGACATTTTTGACCTCACACTTTATTGCATGACACACTATATATGAAGCAATCTTGTCGATGAGAGCCAACATGATACACAACAATATTAGTAGGGGTTATTATATGACATTATTTATAAATAGCGGATGTCTTTGCAATTATGGGATAGTTTTTGTTTCTTTTTCTTCGCTTCAACTCCTCGGGCACGGATAGGTATACCTCCGCAGGTTATTTATCAAGAGAGTAATTAAAATTAGAGAACGTAAACCCACAATTTGATCAACAAGAAACCCACTGATTCGCCGATCGAATGGCGACACTGGCGATAGAGACTCTTCAGGCGGAGGATGCGAAGCACCACCACCAACAAGGCGGAGCAAGCGTTGGTGGGGAAGGGCTTCGGCAATACTATCAGCAACGGATACAGGATCTTCAGCTCCAAGTCCGCCAAAAAACTCACGATCTCCAGCGCCTTGAAGCCCAGCGCAATGACCTCAATGGCCGAGGTCTCTCCTCCCTCCCCCTCTCCAAGAATTTTCCAATTATACGTTATATGAGGGTATATTCATCACGCACACAGTTGTAATTGAATGCGTAATGTTAATTATAGCCTGTCTTAAAACCATAAAAATGGTAAGAGACATTTATTTTAGCTACAGACTAGGGCTTTTTTGATTTTGTTAGCCTTGAGAGAGGTCAATATGAATTTATTTATTTTTGAAGATTATTGATTCATTTAGTAGGGTTTTTATGGAAGTACTCGATGTTGCTGCAATCATTTCAAATTCAAACCGATGAAGATTGAGTTTTGCATTCTCCATTTTGGTTATGGAAAGTTGCAAGCTATTTCATACTGGAATTATTGTGACCCCAATTTTTTATTCCAAATTCTTGATGATTTATGGAATTTTAAAGTATGTTTATCCTCTGTCCTAGATTTCTGCTCCTACAATTTCCATACTTTGTGTTTTTCATTGTTGGCACTTTCATAGGTTTCCACTTGCTCTTTATGTTCATAATTCAGTAGAATGCTGTGTGTTGATTGTTTGACTATCGACATAAGACTTTAAAAAGGTAAAACGGGTTAAGCTTAAGACAATCCAACCCACCCACAAAAAAGAGAAAAAAAAAAAATTAATGCTCAATAGGATTCCGTGTTGTTTGATCTGAATTACATGTATGCACTTGACTCGGATGTACTTTATGACATTACATCATGGTCAGTGAGGTCGTTGAAGGAAGAGCTTCAGCTCCTTCAGGAGCCTGGATCATATGTTGGTGAAGTTGTCAAAGTTATGGGGAAATCAAAGGTCCTTGTCAAGGTTAGTAGCTGTTTCTGCTGTCAGCAACCATTCGTGTTACCTATTAAGTTAAATACATATTGGTATTTGCATATATGCTACGTCCTCTATATTAACTGATTTTTGCAATTGGTGACAAAATGGGAACACAATAGGGAAAAAGATTATTTCCAGTTCATGAATCAGTTGATTAATCTGACTTTCTTTTTGGTTTTTTATTAATCACAAGATAGTATTGCTGAACTATGTGACTGAAAGTTGAAATAAGTTATTCTAAAATGTTGAACAAATTAATAAAATTTTCTTCTCGAATCTGCTTGTTAGCCTAAGCTGTTTAAA
>CAIGRN010181180.1:0-16895 GCA_903798345.1 Fraxinus anomala | reverse complement strand
GAAAAACAATAAACTACACTTGGGATACTCCTCTTAGAAAAATGTTTGTTGTACATTTCCATTTATATAATCTTTTACAAATTGATAATGTATTAAAAAGAAAATGGGATAGTTTTTCTTTTTATTTGATTGATGAGATTTTGACCCAATCAAATCTCGCTATATCAACTGCATAAATAAATTTATGAATTGTGATGTAAATGTAGCACAACCGCTCATCTTAATAAGGTTAAACTTTTGTATTTTAAAAAGAACCATTTTCTCACAGGGCATGACAAGGGGTAAAATCCCAAGTTGATTAATAATGAATAATATTAAATATAAAAGGACTTCGCCTACTCTTAATTTGCTTTATCTTTTGAGATGGAATCTTCAAGCTCAATGAGTTCAAGGCATATCATTACCAATTTATGAAAATTTATACACATTTTAGACCTTAAATGAAAAATAAATACGTGTGGGTGTGTTGAAGACAATTTAAGCAAATAAATTAGTCTCATCTCTGACTTCATAAGCATTTAGATAAGATAGTCAACAATAATGCTTGGGCATTGTAATAATAATAATTATTATTTTTATAATGTGATATTTGATTGCAGACATATAACAGAGAAGAGAATGGCAATGGAAAGGAGAAAAAATTTGTTCCATTTCAGAAACCATGTAATGGAACAGCTGAAGAAGAGAATGGGATGACCATATCAGTTCATAGTCTATCCCTGTCCATTTCAGGTAATTGTATGGCACAGCAGCAGCACCAACTGCAGAAGAAACACAGGAGGTGTTGGTCCCATGAGTTGCACAAGAGATTTGTCAGTGCACTCCATCAGCTTGGAGGTGCACAAGGTGATTTCCGTTAGCCTTTTATCCTTTTCTTTGGGTTGGAGGTCATCGAAGACAACATTTAAATAATATACATGGTTTCTCTTCAATAGATTATGGTTTTAGATGAGATGGTTAATGTGGCGTCAAAGTGTGTGTGTGTTCAAGTCTCGCCGTCACTCATTTTTGAAAAAATGTCCACATGTTAGATCAAAAACTAAACCCGGTCACCAAGTGAGTGGATGTGTTAAAGACACTATTTAAATGAATACGCATTACTTCTCTCTAACATTTTAAACTTTTAGAAGAGATGATTGAGACAATTGAAAAGCAGCATGCAATATAAAAAGAAAAATAAACTGAAGTGTAACCAAATGTGTTTTAAGGTCATGTTTGGTGCGCAATGATGGACTTAAAATGAAATATACAATTAATAAGATTTTGAATTTTGTTTTCATTCTTAACGGTTTTAAGCGATAATCTTGCATTGAAATTTTGTTGATTGTGCTTCTACTGTGTTTGGGTTTGCAAGTAGTGCAATGTAGAAATAAACACGGAAGAAAAATAGATTAAAACATTGTCCACTTTTATTGTGTTTCTGTTCAACACTCTTAAGGTTATGTTTGGTGTACAATACGAGATTGGACTAGACAATACAACAATTAAGATTTTAATTTGTTTCTTTTTCCTACTGCAGTGGTCTTAAGTGATTTGTTTCATATAAATTTTGTTGATTGCACCTCTGTTGTTGTTGGAGCTTGCAAATAGTGTAATCTATGAATAAATAGAGAAGTATGCATGTCAATGGATTGTTTATAACTTTTAAATAAGATTTTAGTTTTTTGACTTCCCCTGTCTTACTGTTGCCCACCAAACATGCTACCTGGTATTCCGTATTCTTGAAATTCCGAAGTTCAGGATTTCTAATTTAGACCATCTGTATGAAATTATCTTAAAATCATGAAACCTTACATCAAATACCAGGAGAAAAATATGAATGTAATGGTGCATGAGTGGCATCAATTTTCATAATATTTATATTGATCTTCTCTTACAACTGCTGGAGGAAGAAGTTTGTGTAATTTGGAGTAGCATTCTCTATCAAAATTGTCTTTTTAATAGATTTTAATTGTGGGTTTATTTTTTTCCCAGTGGCTACTCCAAAGCAAATTAGAGAACTCATGAAAGTAGATGGCCTCACCAATGATGAAGTGAAAAGCCATTTGCAGGTATACTATCGAACTCATTCCATTTTGCTTCACGTTGAAGGTTTTCACGGGAACTTATTTCTAAACATGTATAGATATGTAACTTTTTCTTACTTTTTAGTGAAAAAAGTTGCTAAATTTGAAAGTACATTTTGTGTTAGTGTCAAACTAAATAACTTTCACATATGACCTTATATGATCTAAGTCTTACCAATGAATTTGGGGTTGGCTACGATGAGAATGTATATGTGATTTCAGAAATACAGGCTTCATATTCGTAAGCTTCCTACTTCGTCGACTGATGTGTCGAGTAGCTCGCGGTTAACGCAAGATCAATGCAAGGTTAATGTTGCACAATCTGGCTCCCCGCAAGGCCCTCCGCATCCGGGAGGGTCTCCTAAAGGGCTCTCAGCTACCGGTCGAGACAGCATGGAAGAAGAGGATGACGAGTCAGAAAGCCATTGTTGGAAGGGTCTGCTTCACAAGCCAGTAGAGGAACAACAGTAGGCTGTCATAACCCTAATTTAGTAGATACTAATATAGGAGAATCATCATACATACATATTACAAATAATGCAGTCCTATATGGATTGTGCGTCTTGGCATGCAGTATTGAACATGATCTAATGGTACAGTGAGTCAACAATTTTAGTAGTTTAAACTTTAATATTGCTCGATTATGATAGGTGCATACTTTTCTCTTATCTTTTTTTAAGGCGTGTTCTAAACGAGAGGCTGCTAACCTTCTATCTTATTTAAAGATGTTAGTTTCTTATATTTTCATCTACTGTAACAGCTTTTAATAAATTAAAATAGGAAATTTTTTGATCTATGTATACTATAGAATAATATAAACTAGTTGGTTTTTGTAAATGGAACGAGTATTTTATTTTCTGTTTACGACTGAATTTATATACAAAAATTACAGATCAAAGAATTATAAATTGGCTACCCTTTCTTCAGATCTGGGGAGAATTACATTGGTGATTAGCATATTAGAGATGTTAATTATGTAGACAAATCACTATGAATCACTTGCTTTGGAAGATTATTCCTTAATATTGCTTGGTTTAACAAAGGAAGAATATTTCTTAACATGCCCCGCAAGATGTGGCTTTTTTGAATGCACCAATCTTAGCCATAGGCTTTGTGATGATAATGATATCGACGAGTTGATCTTGAGTGCAGACGTGCAAAACAAGTAAAGAATCATCAGCGACCTTCTCACAAACAAAGTGATAGTGAAGCTTGATTTGTTTCATGTTGGAATGAATCACCGGGTTCACACAGAGATAGGTAGCTTGGTAAGTGGATGTGAAGTTCTTGGAGAAGATTGACTAGCCTACAGATTTTCATAGTAGCAGATGCAACTGAGCGGTGTCCTGCTTCTGTAGAATACTTTGCAACTGTTCGTTGTTCCCTAGAACACCATGATATTGGTGTAGAACCAAGGGACATAATAAATGCGGATATGGAATTGCAATCATCTTTGAAAGTTTTAAATTATTTAGACTTCACTTTTTAATTGTTTCTAGATAGTTAGATCAAACCAGTTAATTTATCCTAAATTTGAATACTACAATCAATAATTAAAACAATAAAGAACAACAAAGATGATTACATAGAAATCTCAATTGAGTAAAAATTTCGAGCAATTTACCAATCAATAATCTATTATAAACTGAAACAAACTTACAGTACTGTCCAGACTCATCTATCCCGTAGAACTTTTGATCTCAATTCCTGCATTCTCCATTGATCATACTAGAGGTGTACTCCTTCAAAACAAATCCCGACTCCTAATTTATACATTGGCCCTCCTAGACTACATGCTCCTAACGTAAGATCCCGACTCCTGGTACCTCACCTCAGTCCTCCTGAATTTGTACTTCTGCAACAGATCCCGATCTCTGATATCGATTTATCTCTGGTGGATTAAATTGTTTGGTATTTGATCAAAAGATCTTGTGTAGTTTTACATGAAACAATACGGCTTGATCAATAAAATATGATTTGGATGAATTTATGTAGTAATATGTGGTGATTGAATCTTGGAATGAATTAATATTTTGGATCATCAAAGGAATGATATCTATGGAATAAATATAATTCAACACATCGTTGGACGTTCATATGGTAGGATATATATAGGCAAAATTGGTTGGGATGAAAATAGATTGAAAAAACCAAGTGTTTGAAGCAAACCAGATTTTTGAACATCGACCCATCGCTTGAGCGCCAAGCTAGCGACAGGCTAGCAGCAGTTGAGCAGTAGTCAGTATTTTTATCATAATTTTGTCTCTCGATATCCGATTGAAGTGATTCGAAATGCATTTGAATCTAATTCAAATGGCTATAATTCTTCTAGAAATAGTCTTATCCAAATTCCAACGACTTCTATGTGAAAAATGCGTTGTAAGTTGCGACTGAGAATTTGAAACATAACTTGTGCGGCTCTTTGACACTTTTTGGACTTCTTCTTGTATTCCCTTGATCATATGTGATCTTCTTGGACATATTGGACTCCTTCAAGGACTATACTACCAACCCCAACTCTTTTGACTTTAATTATGATTCAATAACTCATATTTTGACTTTGACTTTAATTACAACTCGAAAAATTTCTAATACAATTCAACTAAGACTTGATTTTGACTATAAAAAAAAATTGCCAATTACAAATTTTGAAATTGCCAATTTTAATTTGGACTAACAATATTGGTTGCTAGCCCAATAAAAAATTGGGACTAACAATATTGGTTGCTAGCCCAATCAATATCTGAGTAGGCAAGTAAAGGTAATTTGGAAGAGCAATGAATCAGTAACCCATGAGACTGTATTTTTAAGATAGTGAAGTAATCGCTTAGCTGTTGTCCAATGTATCTGAGATGGATTTTGCATGTATTGTGCTAATCAGTTCACAGTGTAAACAATCTCTGGCCATGTAAGAGACAAATATTGCATTTCTCTAATGAGGTTGTCGGTAGCATTGGCAGCACCTAAACCATCTTGGAGAACAAGCTGAGTTGAGGTGCTAATTAGTGTGACTGTTTATTTGGTACCCCTCCGTTTTCAACCTTTCCAAAAGCTCACGAATGTAATGATATCGAGACAAGAATAGAACGTTACTTGATGGGGGTGGCTTCAACTCCAAGGAAGAAATGACGTGTGCTCAGGGGCGGACCTACTTGTGGCCCATTGGGGGCCGTCGCCCCCACTCAATTTTCAGATTTTCAGATTTCATTTAGTTTTTTTGTCCAGGTTTTTTTTAGGTTTTCAGATTATTTTCCAAATTTTTTTGTTTCGCCCCAACCGAACTTCCTTCTTGGATCTACCCCTGCATGTGCTAAAATCCTTAATAGAGAAGTGATTAGCCCCAAGGCATCAATAGTACATTGAATGAATGATAGAGTTCCCTGTTATTAACAAGTCATCTACGTAAACTAAAACATAAAGAAGTAGAGTGCTCTTGAAGCTTAAACATGCCAGATTCTTTCTCCGTCCCTGGATGAGAGGTGCCTCTGTAGTTAAAATTCGATTTGGGATTAAAATTCGATTAATGTATGATTTGTTTTACAAAAGTTCTTAAGTAAAAACGAAAAAGAAGAGGAAGAAACAGAAGAATTTCTATTGTGTGTGATCGAAACACCTGTACTATCACCAATAATATTATCATTGTGACTTGAGTAGCAGTTGGACCGGGAGCTAAGATTTTTGGTTGTGGTGCGATTGGCCTTCGGCAGAACTGGAAGTCCCATTAATCGTTTCACTGTATAGCAGTCACATGCATTGTGGTCACATTTTTTGAAAAAAATGGCACACCATGTTAGGATTTTTGACAAAGCTAATGCATTGGTTGGATCCACAGGGTTGATGAATACCTTAGTTAGATCCTCCAGATCCACCATAATTTCGTTTTGACTGAGTTTCTGTTCCCTTGTTGGTTCCCATTTTTGCCTTGGTTTCACCAGGTAGCATGGCTGTTATGTACTGGAATGCTGTGAGAAAATAAGAGATTATAACCACAACATGAAATAAAGATCACAAGAACAATGTAATTTTGCAGAAAATGAAAATTTTATTATAATATGGAAAAAGAATACAAAGATTATATGTTTAGAATATTCCTAATTTCTAACTAAATCATAATAAAGAGTCAACTATATATAGCAAACAATTAGGGGATGTCCAAACCCTTATAGTAGAGTTATGGATGAAGTAGAATGTCAAAAACGAAGTCCAAAACGAAAAAAGAAAGAAAAAATCGCGTAGGGGTGAAACAGGTATGCGACGGGCTTCTCTCCCCACTTTTTCATAGATAGCGCTGCATCCCAGCACCTTGACACCCGTCTCTGTCCAAATCGTCTTTCAAATTTATTTTTTCATTCCAAAGTCCTCTTCAAGTCCAACACAAATTTCTACTCCCAATGAGTTTCCCAGTAAAATTTCAATCAGGATTCACCAAGTAAATTTGAATAGGATTTTACAATTGCATTTCAAATATGATTCTAATTAATGTGCACTTTAATTAGAACTCCAAATTATCTTAATAAAGTATTCGGCTTACACTCAAATTTTAACAATCTCCACATTGACACGAATTCTACTGCAATTAACAAAAAACTTCAAAAAATTCTCTACCTAGAGACAAATTTCACTATAAGAAATAAACTTGAACTCTTCAATAAAAAACACAAACGAACTTCTCCATCAACAAGTCAAGTCGGAAATATTCTCTATTTCTTCTACCCCAACTAAGGGCAAAAGTGATCTAATGACTACCAAACAAGGTTGAAACAAGCCATGTAACAGAGTCACAATTGAATGCATTAAAAAAAGGATCTTAGCTAAAATCAGCACCCTTAATCGCATTCAAACCATTAACAAAATTAGCAGAATTGCACCTTCATAGAACCTTATGGCAAAAAATTGGTCTATTTCTAACAATTGAATACGATGACACCATCGATAATGGTGGTAAGACGGATTTATCCGTATATTCAAAATACAACTGAGATGTATTCTTAGAAGAAGACCGATAATTAGACTCCAACGGTACAGAAACCGACTCCAATGGTGGCAAGAAGGTCAATTTCTAGCAATTGAATACAATGACATCATTGTTAATGGTGGCAAGACAGATTTACTCATATATTCAAAATTCAACTGAGATGTATTCTTAGAAGAAGACCTAAAATTAGACTCCAACGGTACAGAAGCCAACTCTAAATCCACCCAAGTTCTTAAAATATGTTGATTACTCGAAAATTCTGTATCACTCTGCAAGATATAAAAATGGGATTTTCTATGTCCCATCAACACAACACGAGCTCCTTTGATAACCTTCAGAACTCCATCTTCAATAGTTTACCTACACGCTTTTGAATCATAAGTACTTAAAGATATAAGATTTTTCTTCAAATCTGGAATGTGTCTCACTACATCAAGTGTTCTAATCATCCTATTAAACATCTTTATTTTGACCCGACCAATACCAGCTATCCGACGAGGTATGTTATTACCGATCATCACAACACCTTTTGAAACTTCTTCATATATTGAAAATAATTCCAGATTAGGTGACATATGAAAGTGCAATTTGTATCCAAAATCCAAACTTCATCGGGTTTGGAGTTGTAGTCAAACATAAGTGGAAGCTTTCCATCACTGTTAGGATTTTCTACAATACTTGCTTTTCCTGAAATTTCTAATTGTTGATTTGCAATTGACTTTGGTTTATTCTTCAACTTATAACAATATCAAGTGCCCTTATTTTGCAATAATTATAAAATTTGAAGTTAGATTTTGATTTGCCCCTCGAACGACCACCATGAACAGTGAAACCATTTCTATGATTTCAGATTCTTCATCTTCTCTTTTGAATATAGAGCATCTCAGACTTCTTCGATGGTGAGAGTATTACGACTGTATAGTATCGTATTTCTAAAAGCGGGCAATGAATACAAGAAAATCAATCACAAGTTTTCTTCATCATATTTGACCTCCAAACTCTCCAAATCGACGACGATTTCTTTAAAAGTAGTTAGGTGATCCTCAAGAGATGTACATTCTATCATACGATGTGAATATAAACGTTACTTCAGATGAAATTTGCTAGTAAGACTCTTCATCATGTATAATTACTCCAATTTTAATCAAAAAGTAGCGGCTGACTTCTCTTTCAAAATGTTCCGAAGAATATTATTTGAGAATATTATTTGAAAGATGAAGATGTATAAGAGATAGGGCATTTCGATCCCTCATTGTTTCTCCTCCACAGTCCAATGGTCAAATCCATCTGAATGAGTATCACTCACATCTTTACCTGTCACAAAGAGAATATTGTATTGCAATCTAATAGCGGAATATCATACTTCATTGTTGCCATCACGAAAAATCTCGATCTTCCCAAAAATTTCAACACCAAAAGCTCTGATACCTGTTATGGATTGGAATGCTCTAATACCAGCTTGTTGTGAGAAAATAAGATATTATAGCCATAACATGAAGTAAAGATCACAAGAACAATATAATTTTTCAGAGAATGAAGATTTTATTATAATATGGAGAAATAATATAAAAACTATGTGTTTACAATGTTTTTAACTTTTTACTAAATCAAAATGAAGAGCCAGTTATATATTTGGAACAATTAGTGGACATCCAAATCCTTATAGTAGAGTTGTAGATGAAATAGAATACAAAAAATGGAGTTCAAAATGGAAAATGACAGAAAAAATTCGATCATGGGCAAAACAGGTAGGCGACACCGCTAATAGCACCTAGCACCCGTCTTCGTCCAAATTGTCTTCCAAATATGTTTTTTTTAATTCCAAAATCTTCTTCAAGTCCAACACAAATTCCTACTCTCATGGGCTTTCAAGTAGAACTTCAATTAGAATTCATCAAGTAAACTTGAATATGATTTCACAAATGCATTCAAAATAGATTCTAATTAATGTACACTTTGATTAGAACTCCAAATTCTAACAATGACAGTGAAATTTCAATGGTGGCACGGTTTTCCACTCGCTTGAGAAATAGTTCATATTCTACAAGCTTACCGTGAAACTCCTCAAAAGTTATCACTTTGTCTCGTGCTCTCATCGCATCAACAATTTCTTTAAACTAAGGGCTCGAGAAATAGTTCATATTCTACAAGCTTACCGTGAAACTCCTCAAAAGTTATCACTTTGTCTCGTGCTCTCATCGCAACAACAATTTCTTTAAACTAAGGGCTCGTTGGGCATGATTTTGCTTCTTGTGGAAGAGTTTTTGGAGAAAGTTACCTTAATTTTTGTTTGGAACCTAATTTTTAGAAGTATTTCCTATAGTGCTTTTAGAGGAAATCACATTGGATCAACTTTCTTTGAAAGTTCTTCTAGCTATCAAAAGCAATTTCATAAAATTAGTCAAACGGGTTCAAAAGCAACTTTTTTTTATCTTAAAAACCCATTTTAACTTTTCAAAAGTTATGTCAAACGAGCTCTAAATACCAAGCCCATAATTCATTGAGAGTTCGAGTAAGAAGATGAGATAGGCATCTATCAATGCTATTTCATCGGTAAGTCTTCTAAGAGTAGAGAGGTTGGAACGTTGTATAGAAAATTGGTTTTGACCAATTTTTTGATGAACTATGCTATATGTAGGTTGACAATTTTTGTTGACAATCATGAGTTAACAAAATCTACACCATTCATTTAAAAAATTGTTTTTAAATAAACCAAACAGATCTTGACAACACGATGATTGTCAACAATCATTGTACAAATAATATTATTCTTCTTTGATTTAAGCGAAAATTATTATTTGGTGAATGATAAATTAAACCAAATTTAAGCCACTTAAATACGTGAAATTATGAAAAAGTTATGTAGAATATTATGAAATATTCTAAAATCGTTTGGCTAAAAGGTATCTTTTCATATGAAATATCAGGATTTTGGAAGTTATTAATTTCAATAGTTGTGTCCTTTTGTTAGGTTGTGTCATTTGGGACAAACATTTTTAAAAACTATATATAGACCTTATATGTATTGAATTTTAATTATTCATTCATCTTCATGATTGTATTATCACATAATGTACATTTATTTAAAATAATTCATGTATTTACTTTGAGTCGGGTTTTATATAAACAGAGTTCAAAACACCAGTAATGTTCGCTGGTTTACGTAATTTGAAATGCTCCTATTACGGAACGTGATCGCTGTATCTTGGAAGACGTATATCGAAAAACTGTTAGCATTCATGTGGGATATAATCATCTTAAGAACAAAGAGTTCAACTCTTACATCGTCCAAATTCATATTCATGCAATTTCATTTCTACTTCTCGTATTCGATCTCGGTAAGTCAAAATTTTGTTCTATTTCACGCATGTAAAATGTACGTTATTAGCATATAATTTATGAATGTCAATTTTTCCCAACAAGAGATACAATAATAAATTCTGTACAGTGTGTACCCCAACTGGTGATGGAGAGTTGATGAATGAGTCCCTTGTTACGAGGTGAGGAAGCGTTAGCATAGAATTTGTTAATTGTAGTTTAAGGTTTTATATATTAGTATTGAACCAATGTGAGATTTATTCCTTAATACGCTATCATAAGATATTGGCTCATTTGAGTAGATTAATCTTGAAATATGTGTACTCATTTGAGTCATAATCGGATTGAGTTACTGATTCGAGCTTAATGAGCTTGAATAATATAAATTTGAAGGTGTTTATATTTGAGACTCATATATTATTTACTGTTAGAATCAAAGAATGGTAAATTTCTATTTACTGGATCAAAGATAGATTTTTCCTTATGTAATAAAATATTTATATTCATAAACTTGAGTTACCAACAAGAACAAGTATTATTGACAGAAACAAAATAATAACTTAAGATTAAAAATGGAGTTTATTTTGTTAGTGGTAATTTAAAAAATGTATATTAATAGAATTTAATTTATCGATAAAAGTAAAAAAAAAATTATAAAAGATTACTAATGAATTTTCAGTTTGTTATTTTATAATATTAATATTTTCATAAGTTTAATTTATTGACCTAAATTTCGTTTAACTTCAAATACTCCAAGGAATATGATTATCTTAATCTCAAATTAAGTCGACGCTTATGGAATTATATATTACAATAATACCCTTTGGAGAATATTTGAGCAAGAATTGAAATGCAAAAATTTTCTTAACTAAAAAAGTAAAATTTTTAAAGATAAATAAAATTTTCTTATCTAAAAAAGAATTTTGAAAATAAATTAGTAAAACTACTCACTCTAGCTATATACTTTTTGCAAATGGAAAGAAAAGCCATTTGATGCCTGCGCTTTCTCGATGTGGAATCTTCAATTCTTTTTAAAGGATTGAACTCGCTTATGTTGTAAACATCGTGGAAGATTCGCGAGTAGGAGTGAAAGACCAACTTATATTGAATAAATGGTTTTCTGAAGAAATTTATTTCACTAAAATGTACAAAATCCCAAGCATATAATGTGTTCGATGAGGAACGTGTGATTAAAAAATGAAGAAAATTTTTGAATTTTCGTGTAATATTATTTTATTGCTGAAAATGTAATTGAAAACAAGAGATAGAAATGTATTCTGAAAATAATGAAGATCAAACAAGGGTTCGAAAAATGTAGATTAAAAGCGTTTTTATGTAGTCTAGAAAATTAAATTATCTTCATAATCTTGAAAATGCAAATTGAAAGTTCAAAGCTTATTCTACTGTTAAATTCCTTTTTCGTAGTTAATATAGTGGATCGATTTAATTTGTTGAAATGAAAAATAAGTTTTGACGTAAATAAAATTTAAAACAAAAACACTTTGTGCAAATAAAAGAAAAGCTTAAATTTCTTTAAATTATAGTTTAACCGTAAAAATGCAGATTGAAATTTGTTTTGTAGATAAGATGGTGTCTTACCTAAAACTTAGGAAATAATTACTTATTTTCAACTCCACTGAACATACAAAATAATAATAATATTTAAAAATCTACTTATAAGTAAAAAAAAATTCAAGCTTAACCAAACGGGACAGTAAAAAAGATTCTTTTTGCAAATAACCGAAATATGCGACGTGGAATCCGAATGTGTGTGAAATTGTAAAACAAACCAAACTTTTTGTTGGAAGAATCAGATCACATGTCCCCACTATTCATTTCTTTCATTTTTCCTCAATCCCTTTTTATCATCTTTCACCCCTTTCAAGTCTCAACAAACATACATCAGACACCCCACCCACCCCGACCGCCTCTCCATGCATGTTTATTTGTGCAAGGTCACAAACACAAACAAATACATCTACAAGAAATAGGCAAAAGATTTGAAAAAAGAAAAAAAAGAATCTTGAAAAAAGAGTTAAAATGGATGATGATTTGAATATGGTTTTTCCAATTACTGTTCCAGAGAAAATTTCTGAAATTCTTAAAGAAGTTTCATTCATCGATGATTTTTCCAAGAAATTATCGAAGCTGGAATTTTATGTTCATGCTTTGGAGCTAGAAATGTCAAAAATTGATGCTTTCAAGCGTGAACTTCCTTACTCAATGAGCCTGTTAAAGGATGGTATAATTGTAAATTTATTTTTATTTTTTGCATTTTTTTCAAAGATTTAATTTTTTTTTAGAAAATTAGTGAATATTTTTTGTGGATTATTGAATTTTTGTAGCAATTGAGATATTGAAGGAGGAAGGATTTCAGTGGAAGGGAAAAGATGTGGAGCCAGTGATGGAGTTTTCATTGAAGAGTAATTATGAGGAAAATGGAGGGATGAAAAGGTCAAATGATTTCATTGACAAGAAGAATTGGATGAGTTCTGCTCAGCTGTGGAGCACCCCTGTTCACTATGGGAATAATTTTGATATCAGAAATCAAGACTCCATTTTGCACCAAAAATTTGTTATTTCTATCATATAATCTGTGTTTTTTAAGAAATAATAATTGAATGAAAATTTAGACAAATAAATTTGTATTTTAGATAACATAAATGTCATGAGTTCTGTTAAGTGTTAAAAAAAAAAAAAAAAAAAATCTAGATCGCTTTATTTTTTTGAATAAGGTTAAACTTTCGTAATTTCAAACGAGCCACCTTCTTGTGGAAACACCAGATGAAAAATACTAAACGACACATAAGGGTTTCGCCTAAACTTAATTTGGTCGACCTTTTAAGATGGAACATCCATGCCAATGAGTTCAAGTCATATAGGTACTGATTTATAAAAATTTATATACGTGTTGGACCTTGAAATAAAAATATATATGGCCTATACATGAGGGGTGTGTTGAAGTCGAATTTTAAGTAAATAACAACTTATTGAAGACAATTTAATCAAATAAATTTGTTTCGTCTCTGACTGCATAATCTTTTAGATAATATTGTCGACAATAATGTTTGTCCATTGTAATGATTATTATTTATTTTTGTAATGTGATATTTGATTTCAGACATATAACAAAGAAGAGAATGGCAATGGAAAGGGGAACAAATTTTTTCCATTTCAGAAACCATGTAATGGAACTGTTGAAGAAGAGAAGGGGATGATTATGCCAGTTCACAGTCTATCCCTGTCCATTTCTGGTAATTGTAGGGCACAGCAGCAACACCAGCTGCAGAAGAAACAGAGAAGGTGTTGGTCCCCTGAGTTGCACAAGAGATTCGTCAGTGCACTCCATCAGCTTGGAGGTGCACAAGGTGATTAACTGTTATCTTTTATATTTACATTTATCCTTTTCTTTAGGTCGGGGATTATCGATGACATCATTTAAATAATACATGTGGCTTCTCTTCAATAGATTATGGTTTTAGATGTGATGGTTAACGTGGCATCAGTGTCTACGGGTTCAAATCTCACCATTACCTATTTTTAAGAAAATTGTGCACGTTTTAGATGTGTGATAAAAAAATACTCAGTCTACAAGTGAGTGAATGAGTTGATGACACTATTTAGAGGAATACGTGAGGCTCCTCTATGATAGCTTAAGCTTTTAAAAGAGATGATTGATAGGTAGGAGTTGCGCTAGTTAGATAATGTTACCATGTAATGATGCGAAGTGCTTTGTTTCTTGTAGCTTGCTAACCCTACAATCTAGAAATAAATGGGGAAGTATATACATTTATGAATTGTTTGGTTGAGACTGAATAGCGGCATAATATATTAGAAAGAAAAATAAAATTAAGTGTAACCAAACGTGTCTTAAGGTCATGTTTGCTGTGCAATGATGGACTGAACTAAAATATAAAATTAATAAGATTTTAAGTTTCATTTTTTGTCTTAGTGGTCTGAAGTGATATGCTTGCATTGAAATTTTTTGATTGCACTCCTATTGAGTTGAGGTTTGCAAGTAGTGCAATGTAGAAATAAACACGGAAGAAAAATAGACTAAAACATTGTTCACTTTTATTGTGTGATTCTGTTCAGTACTCAAAGGTTATGTTTGGTGTGCAATATGAGATTAGACTAAACAATACAATAATTAAGAATTTAATTTGTTTCTTTTCCTACCGCAGTGGCAGTGAATTGTTTCATAGAAATTTAGTTGATTGCACCTCTGCTGTTGTTGGAGCTTGCAAATAGTGTAATCTATGAACAAATCAAGAAGTATGCACGTCAATGGATGGTTTGTGAAGTGGAATGAGTGTGTGATAATATTAAAAAGAAAAATAAACTATCTCGACTAACCCACATATCAAAAACACATCCTAAAGGTATGTTTGGTGCATAACATTGAATTGGACGATACAGTAAATACAATTTTAGTTTTTTGACTTCCCTTTATATAGTCCAATTGTTGCTACCAAACAGGCTACCTAGAATTCCGTATTCCTAAGTTTTGCTAATTCAAGAAATTCCAAAGTTTAAGATTTCTAATTTAGACCACCTGTTCATTATTATCTTAAAATCACAAAAACTTGTGTCAAACACCAGGAGAAAAATATAAATGTAATGGTGGATGAGTGGCATCAATTTTCATAAGAAATATATATTGATCTTCTCTTACAGTTCTTGAGAAAAAAGTTATGTGTAATTTATAGTAGCAAGCTCTATCAAAATAGTCTTTTATATAGATTTTAATTGTGGGTTTATGTTTTTCCCAGTGACTACACCAAAGCAAATTAGAGAACACATGAAAGTAGATGGCCTGACCAATGATGAAGTGAAAAGCCATTTGCAGGTATACTATCAAAGTCAGTCCATTCCGCTTCACGTTTCTGGTTATCACGGGAACTTTGTTTTTATACATGTCTATATAGATATGTAACTTTTTCTTACTTTTAAGTGAAAAAAGTTACTTATTTTAAAAGTACATTTTGTATTAGTGTCAAAATAAATAACTTTCTTTCACATCTGACCATACATGATCCAAGTCTTATTTCCAATGAATTTAGGGTTGATATGATGAGAATGTGTATGTGATTTCAGAAATACAGGCTTCATATCCGTAAGCTTCCTACTTCATCAACTGATGTGTCGAGTTGCTCGCGGTTAACGCAAGATCAATGCAAGGCTATTGTTGCACAATCTGGCTCCCCACAAAGCCCTCTGCATCCGGGAGGGTCTCCTAAAGGGCTCTCAGCCACCGATCAAGACAGCATGGAAGAAGAGGATGATAAGTCAGAAAGCCATAGTTGGAAGGGTCTGCTTCACAAGCTAGTTGATGAACAGTAGGCTGTCATAACCCTTAGTTTTGCAGATACTTATATAGGTAAATCAGGATACATACAAATTACAAATAATTCAATCCGGATAGTGCATCTTGGTACGTAGTATTGGACATGATCAAATGGCATAGTCAAAATTTTAGTTTCAATTTCGACTTTAATATTGCTCGGTGCTAATAGGTGCCGACTTTTCTCTTACCTGTTTTAAGGCATGTTCTAATAGAGAGGCTGGTAACCTTCTATCTTATTTAAAGATTTTAGTTTTTTTTTTTTTTTTTTAATTTAACATCTACTATAACATCTTTTGATAAAGTAAAATGGCTAATTGGTGTAAAATGTCCCTTCAATTTTGACATTTGGGTCCTCACATCCATTTCCTCTGTTAAAGTCTTGTACAATGATAAATTCACACTTCTCTTCAAATAAACAAAAAGAAAAATAAATATATAAATAAATAAAGAAATGATTTCAGTAAGAGTCCCGAATTTTTCAAAAAAGTTCAAACGAGTCCCACTTAGAACAATTTCTTGTAGCCTTTGGCCAATCACGCCGATGAGATTAAGGTTGTTACTACGAAAAAGGCTCCGCAGAATCTCAAATTAACTTCTCCTGCCATTCAAAAGGATATTGTAAGTGTTGCTGCTGCTGAAATTATTGATTTTATTATCAAAGACATTGGTGATTCTTTATTTTTAATTTTAGTTGACGAATCTCATTGTATCTCAGAAAAGGAGCAAATATGTATTATTTTGTGTTATGTGAAGAAATTGGGCATGTAGTTTTGTGGGTATTGAACATGTTTTCCAGTACCATGGCTAATCACTCTAGGATGCTATTGATAAATTCTTCTCTATATACGTGTTGAATATATCTAGATTAAGAGGACAAGGTAATGATGGTGCTAACAATATGCAAGGTGAGGTTATATTTTCAGTTCTCTCTCCCGCATGAAAAACTCCCGGCGATAAATGGCAGCTGGTCCCGTCACATCCAAAAACCTCCACCCACCACCAGACCCAGCCAACCTTCCTGGCCCCAACCACACCTACACTAACCATACCGGCCTCACGCCACAAATCGCCAGCCGAACATCCGATGCAGCCCCAGACGGCAGAAACCCTAGCCGCCCGAACTCGCCTCCGTCTCAATAGGTCAATCCACAGCCAAACGCGCCTGACCGGGGGCCTGTGCAGGCGATTC
>CAIGRN010181173.1:0-10679 GCA_903798345.1 Fraxinus anomala | reverse complement strand
AAATGTGGATGTGTATTAAAATATCATTGTAGAATTTGAGCTGAAATAAAAATGTACTAACCAACATTGTGTGTGTTTGAGTTTGTGTTTGTGTTTTGTGGGTGTCTCATGCTTATTTGAAGGTAAGATTAATTGCAAACCGACTTAATATAAAAATAACAATCAATGTATAAGGACACGAATAGTTCTGTCCCCTGCTCGCTTTCGCACTCTATTTTTTCCCTTCATTTTGTGTAGTAATTAATTTTCAGTGGTGATTAATTATTTATGTAAGTTCAAGGAAGAAAACAGGTCTTTCCTTATGATTTTCTCTGAATGTGGTTATGAATTAAGAACTTGAATTTGTGGTTGTGAGTTCTTCTGGTAAATTGGAGTTTTTTTTTTTTTATGCACAAGTAAATAACCAGAAAGTTAAAGGCTTACCATTGAAGTTTCCTTGCCGGCTCTCATCCACCTTGTAGAATTACTACTTTCTGAAATAAGAAATTATTGTATAACTGTGTGTGTGTGTGTGTGTAAGGTAGTTCAGCTAATTTATTCCTTGAAATTTCTTAATAGCTAGCGTTCATAAAATTGTTTTAAATAAATAAGTTAATGGTAATTTCCATATTTAGAGAAATTAAGGTCAACCTTTATACTATGAAAAGTAACCATTCTCCCACATTTACTTTGTTGGACAGGTTACGTAGAGAAGAGAGTTACAAAGACACAGATACACACACAGTGGAGACAGAGAGAAAGAGAAAGAGACAAATCCAGTCCTTAATTCACACCCGTAAATCGTCTATACTTCCACATTTGGAGAAATTGATGAGCGATGGGATGTTTTCTTCCTCGAAATAATACGATTTTTATTGACTCCTCGTTGCAGCTTTGTTGAGAAAATTTCAAAATATATAATACAGCTATTAATTGATTGTCATGCATTGATAAATGATGAGTATACTATTCAAAATTTTGTTTTTGCCAAACAATGACCATCAAATAGGGGCTAAGTTTCAGAAATATATTTCTCTTAAAGCGAGGGTAGTGACACAGAATGGCCCCCGACTCTCAAAGACCTTCCTCGCGTCGAACTCAATACTAGTAAGGACGAGAAAATATGTTGTAATGACGAACAAAATATAAATGCAAACATATGGAGGCATGGACCACTGCTCTTAACAATGTTGAAATTTTAAGATAAAACTTAAAAATCTTAATATGTTTAATGGGAGAGTTATACACACTCAAACACACAAATTGTTGGTTATTACAATTTTATTTAGCTCATATTTTAAAAATATATTTTAATTCAAACCAAATCATCCATAGATCCACATTCATAGAAAACGACGAGAAAATAGATGTTTTTTCCTTTGAAATCACAAAGAATATACAACAAAAATGCACGAAATTCATTCATTATTTTGATCGCTTTCTTCTTACATTAGTTAGTATCAGAATGAGGTTCATTTTTGATAGAAACAAGTTAGGGTTCGTAAAATCCAAGAATAGAAGTCTTGTTTCTGGTGAAACCTTTTTTACTCCTTTCAATATTTCAAATGTAGCTCATATTTTAAAAATATATTTTAATTCAATCCAAATCGTCTATAGATCCACATTCATAGAAAACAATGAGAAAAGAGATGTTTTTTCCTTTGAAATCACAAAGAATATACAACAAAAATGCACGAAGTTCGTCTATTTTGATCGCTTTCGTCTTACGTTAGTTAATATCAGAATGAGGTTCATTCCTGATAGAAACGAGTTAGTGTTCATGAAATCCAATAATAGAAATCCTATTTTTGGATGAAACCCTTTTGACTCCTTTCAATATTTCAAATGTGGAAGAATCTTTGGATTTTAATTACGATGGTCCCCCAATCTTTGAGGAAGAAATTGAAGAATTTGTGGATTTGGGTAATGAAGGTTACGATTGGCCTCCAATTTTCCTAAAGAGATTGAAGAGTTTTAAAATTTAGATAATGGCAAACCCAATAATTTTCCAGTTTCTTGTAACGAGTCACATGTTTAAATCTCCAAAAAATTCAAGAAAGAAAAATTCAGTATAATAGCTATATATGCCATGAATCCATGCTTTTGATGAAGGACGTGTCTACATAACATGACTAGTCAAATGAGGACGGAATTGTTATTCATGTCCTAATAAATATTCAACTTTTAATGAAATTGGACGAAGCAGCTAATGGAAGTTTTATAGAGCTACAAAATAGATTCTTTGTCATGAGAAATTAGATGAAGAACATAGTGTAAGATTCGAGGACATATTTACGTAAGATGGAGAAGAGAATAATGAAGATTCAGTCTTCATCATTAATTTTATTCTTTCATCTAGATTTTGTCTTGATTAAGATTATCATTAATTCTGGTCATTATTTTAATTTTAGTCTTTATTTAGAGTTAAGTCATTATTCAGATTTTAGTTATTGCTTTAAATATGGGTTGGGTTGTAAGCTTAATAAGAATTTGTTTGTTTTTTTTTAATTGTAATATTCATTGTTGAGATTTCTCTAATTTCTCATAAATTTAAGGTATTTGATATTTAAAATTAACGAATCCAAATTCTCCATATTAGTGCGTGAATCAGAGAGTATTTGATGCCTAAATTTCTGGTATTCTTAGGAATCAACAGAAAGTCCGGTGATAGTATTGCGATATTCCTTTAAAATCAATGGAACATTGATAGCGTCTTTGTTTTTTTATTAATTCTATCCCTTTTGACCCCTACATCATTTCCAAAATAAACAAATTGAAAGATACATACATACATACATACATATTTGTGTGTGTGTGTGTAAAGTTGATGTGAATCGAATAACAAAAATGTGAATTGATCATTCATGTTAAATGTTGAGTATATATGAAATCCTTCTTATAAGTTATTAAATGTTGTAAATATACGTAATTTTCTCTTTATAGAGTATTGAGATTGATGTTTGGCCCCTATTCTTTTTCAAAAACTCTTTTTTCTTTCTAAACTCATTTTTAACCACACATTCTCCCCTACAATAATATTATACATAAATCAAAAAAATTTCCTTATTTTTTAACCGTACATTCAAAAAAAATCAATATTCTAAAAGTCATTTCACCCAAATTTTCATTAAAATAGAGCCCAAACAAGGGCTAAATCTTAAAAGGTTTACTGTAGTTTAATTAGTCCTTACATGTTGATTATTCATCTATATTTAAACAACGTGTAATTCTATGCTCAACAAGATGTGGCTTATTCATAACATTAATCTTGGAATTAGACTTTAATTTGAGCTTCAGATTGATAAAAAAATTTCATTTTTGCCTTTTGACCTCTAATATCATGTTGAAGTTCGGGGTACGTCTTAATTACAATGTGAACATTACAAACAGAGGAGCCTCGACCCCTTTTGATTATTGTTTTGTGTTAACTGAGCCTATTAGGTGATTGCATTATCTTGCGTGTAGTAAGTGGCATTGGGGGATGAGGACAGGTCCTAATTTGAGAAATTTTTTGTACTTTTTTAATTTTTTTTTCTTCCTATATTTAATGTTATTATATTTTATGATTGAATTTTTTTTTTTCATGGATACGAGTCTTGGCTCCACCATTACGGGTATGACGGGTACTTGAATTCTTGGCCGTATCTGTCACACTTCCGTTTCGTTAGATGCCGTATTGATAGGTGATCATTTTTTCCCCAATAAAAGGGCATACCTCAATTTTCAAGAAACATAAAAATGAACAAATGAAACCTCAAAGACACTGGATACTGGATAACATTGTATAACTCTGAGGTATTTAAGATACCTAAAAACAAACAAATGAAACTACATAAAGTAAACATAGTATGATTTTCTATAAATGTTACATAAACATACAAGGCATATCATTATCTCTCACACTGCTATTCCTTTGTTACATGCAATCCATATAAATTATTACATTATAAAAAACTATAGTCGTTGATTTAGGCAATCTGTACATCAAGAATTCTAGTTATCAGGACTTATCTTTCCCTTGTCGTTGTGCTTCTTGACAGCACTGACTGTCGATTTTACAACTTTCTTCCCAGCCTCAGCCATTTTCTCTCCCATCATTGTTGAAACATGCTTCTTTTCTTTGGGATAAACACTTCCGTTCTTTACGTATCGTGATGCGCTGCTGCTGCTGGAATCCATTTTTGCTCTTCTTTTGAAAACGTTTTATATCTTTATATGAACTCTCTCTTTCTTTTGCTTGTTGGTGTGTATCTCAAGGAAGATACACTGGTATTTATAGAGAATGAAATCTATTGTTTTCTTCTAAACTCTTTTTCCTCCGACGTTTCTGTGTAATGTTGCTGTAAATTCTATGGGATTTCAAGGAAGAGGACATCACTTTGCTCATGATTTTCTCTTAATGTGGATGTGTATTAAAATATCTTTGTAGAATTTGTTTGAGGGTATCTCAAGGTCTAGTTATAAAATAATAATCAATACAGAAGGACTCGAGTTGTTCTCTTGATGACCTTTAAGACCAAAACCCGAATTCTATATTTTCTGTCTCATGCAGGGGGTGTATGCTTTCTATTTTTATTCCCTTCATTTCCAGTATTTATAAGTTTCTTTTAATAAATTCATTTTCTGTTATTAAATTGGATATGTAAATTCAAGGAAGAAAACAGCCATTCTCTTATAATTTTCTCCATATGCGTTTGTTAATTAAGGACTAGAGTTTGTGATTGTGCGCTCTCCTGGTTAATTTGAGTTTTTATTTATTTATTTTGGGTATCTCAAGGTCTAGTTATAAAATAATAATCAATACAGAAGGACTCGAGTTGTTCTCTTGATGACCTTTAAGACCAAAACCCGAATTCTATATTTTCCGTCTCATGCAGGGGGTGTATGCTTTCTATTTTTATTCCCTTCATTTCCAGTATTTATAAGTTTCTTTTAATAAATTCATTTTCTGTTATTAAATTGGATATGTAAATTCAAGGAAGAAAACAGACATTCTCTTATAATTTTCTCCATATGCGTTTGTTAATTAAGGACTAGAGTTTGTGATTGTGCGCTCTCCTGGTTAATTTGAGTTTTTATTTATTTATTTTGTATGTAAAATTAGAGTAAATATCCCAGAAAGTTTACAGATTTGCACAGTGCATGCATGGCTTCCCATTGAAGTTTCCTTGCCGGCCCTCATCAATTTTGTAAAATTATTATTTTCTGAAAAAAAAAAAATGTTATAACCAAATTATCGTATTATGTATATTTATATGTGTGTGCTACTAATTCATTCCTTGAAATTTCTTAATAGCGTTCAAGAAATTATTTTGATTATAAAAGTTCCTAGTAATTTCCATATTAATTAAGGTCAACTTTTATACTATGAAATGCAACCATTCTCACACATTTAAATTGTTGGAGAGGTGCATGTGGAGAGACAGATACAAAGACACAGATACACATAATTCCAGTCTATACTTCACTTTTGGAGAAATTGATGATCAATGGGATGTTTTCTTCCTCGAAGTAATACCATTTTTCATTGACCCCTCATTGCAGTTTTGTTGAGAAAATATCGAAACATACGTATTTGAGGAAACGTAATGAAGTTTGTTACGTCTCGCTACCGAGGCTCAAAGTCAATATGTCACGTGGCAGTCCACGTTGGCAGAAAGTCGGCAGAAAGTCAACAGAAAGGCCAACAAGGACCCAAGTGGTCGAAATACAGGAATAATGCAATTGCTGAAGTGCCTACCAAGGCACTACCTCAACGGATGAAGCACCATAAATTGGATTGCAACGCTGCCCAAAGAAACAAAGAAAGAAGTTGAAGCTCTTCACTCGGAGAACCAACATAGAGACCCTCCGAAGCTCTCAAATCATCCGAAGCTCATGAAACCGACGCTGTCTCTTGCAATACATTTGAAGATTTTTCTGAAGTGACTGATGTAACACTTATAATTAAAATGTCAGGTGTGTAACTTATTGTATAAGGCGGCTGACCCCTTATCAGCATATTAATTGTGTGAATAGACAATGATGTGAAGCCTGAGTTAAAGAGATGAGGCCACGTGGTTATGATCCAACGAATATCACGTCTGCCAAGATAGTATAAATATGTTCTCTTTGTAACTTAGAAGTGGTTGGATTTTTGAAAGTTGGGATCTTGTGTTCTTGATTATTCTTGATTATTGAAGTAACCAAATGATTCTTACAAACATTTGAGCGATCATCTTCCCTTCGAAAACATTTTCGACAGATACAAATCTTAACGTGTAATCTAACACTCACACACACGTAATCTATCCTTCCACATACTCCTATTTAGCATTTGGCTTTCGTCGAATAGATTGGATCTTGATTGGTGATCTTTGTTAGTGCGATCATCCTCGTTATACCTGCCGGATCTCGAACACTTTTGTCTCTTACCGTAGGACATCTCCCGTGTTCACGTCCATTTTTCTCACCCTCTCGCCTATAGAAAAACGTCGGAACTTGCTTGACGTGGGGAGAGTGGGCTCGGCATCTGTTGGCTCATTTTTCGGGTCAACAAAGTTATTAATTATCTAATAATATAATAGCTAATTAATTCTCACACAATGGTAAATGATGAGTATGAAAAGCTTAACATACGTAATTAAGTTTCAGAGATATATTTGTCTTGGAACTGGGTGACGAACTCATAATGGCTCCCAGCCCTCAAAAATTTTCTCGGCATTGAACTCAAAAGTACTGGTAAAAAAAAGGGAATTAATATCAATTAGAATGTTTTGTTAAAAATAAAAAATATAGACTAATATACTTGGCTTGTTGGGCTGTCTTAATTCTCAAACCGGGTTTTGAGGCCCATTTCTTCAAATCGCGTTTTCAGTTATACATTTTTTGCCTCCTTGTAAGTGGGTTGTGATCAGATGTATCTGAACCAGTTAATATTGATAGAAACTATTCTTGGCTTCTCATTCTTCGTGTTCTGAATTGTGGATTGAACAGTTCTTTTCTCTACGTGGGTTAGGGTCTCTCTTAAAATCTATAACTTTTGATCTTTGTGTTGTAATCTTTATTTTATTTTTTTAGTAAGAATGAGGCTTGTTTAGTACAATACGTGAGAGATTTCTGAATGTTGGTTATTGATTTGTATATAGAGGCTAGAAAGAACTCGAAGAAATCTCTAATTTTTTCATACATGAGAATCGTTGATATTAGTGAATCTGGAGCAATATCTCTTGGCAAATGCTCAACGAGTCATTAGGTCGTTAGATTGAATATCAAGGACCTTTTAGGGCAAAACAATTTTCGTGTTCTTGTATTCCCTTAAGTTTTTTCCTGCAATTTTGAGTTTCTTAACGTTTTTATCAATTGGTTTGCAACATTTTGAGACCAACAAGTAGTACAAGAGCCTATTTCTTTTGAAAACCCTATTTTTAAATTTTTATAAAATTGTAGATCTGATTTTTTTTTTTTTTAAGTTTTGCGTACGAATTTTATTTATTTATTATTATTTTTTTTTTATTTGCTGAAATCTTTGTTTGTAGATCTAACCTCGATTAAACTTTTGGTTGGATCGTTTAGTGATAATTTGGTATTTTTGGTTAGGTCTTCAAGAACCTTTGAGATCGTCTGTTGTAATTTGAGATTAAAAATTCTATGCTTTCTCAAAACTTCTAACTCGATTTAACTCATTTAGATTTGTTGTTTTATTGAGTTCCGGCGATTCTTGTCTAACTCATTACTGAGTTCTGGTGAATCTTATAACTCGTATTGAGTTTTGGCGTGTTGAGTTAACTCATTCCAATTCCACTAAATACCTGACTCAATGCTTAGGGTTACTGAGTCACTGTGACTCCTTGGGTTCCTATGTTTAAATTGGGATTCTTGGTTCAACCTTGGTATTTTCTAATTGCTCTCTTCATTCTGAATTTTTGAGACTTTAGAGTCTAGGATTTTCTTTACTCTCTCCTTATATGTTAATTGTTCTTGTTAATTTTGAAATTTCTTATTAAGATAAGTAATTTGTCATTACTTTTCTTTGTCCAAGATCTTCTGCGAGGATATGGGAATCTGAGGGAGTAGTGGAATCTAGGGTTACGACCCCTAAATCTTTTTCAAATTGACAAATTATATTCGTTAACTGCAATACTTGTAATTGTGTAAATTGCATGATAAGTAGACATAATTGGTTACATATGTCTTATTTTGAAATTCACATTTTCTGTAATTCTACTGAGCTGCTTGGATCAATAATATTCTATGTGCTGTATAATTGTAATTTTGTGATCATACTTGTTAATATGTCCACTACACAAAAATTTGAAGTGAGTTATGAAATGGTACTGGAGATTATTCTTTGATGCCAGAAAATGAGAGCACTATTATTACAACTTAGATGTGCTGTTGTTCTAAATGGGTCTTGGGCTACTGAGATTAGTGCCTATAGGAGGCAAGAACTAGATGAAGTTGCCTGGAGTTCCATCTTTCTTCACGTGTCTATTAAAGATAGCCTCCTAAACTTTAGCCTCGGTGGTATTCCCATTCAACATCAGATGATATATCATCCTTAGTGATTAAGGTAGGTATATATCTTAGAAATCAGAAGAGTCTTCTATAGGTTCAGATAGTAATTAACAACTGAGTCATGAAGAAGGTTATGGCCATCACAAATAGAGCCATCCTACTGCAATATTTTCTGAATTTTCCCTTTCTCTTTCTTTTTCATCACAGCATGGAAGAGCTTGGTGTTTCTATCCCCCTTACTAACCTAATTCACCCCAACTTCTGCCTCCAAAAGACTTCCTCTCTTACTAAAAACTAATTTAAAACATATGCATGTTGGTTTTCTTCTCTAGCTATAGGGGTCTTGATTTGGTCTCAATTTAACGAAAGCTTGGTTTTCAGCCTCCAATGGACTGAAAAATATTCCCAAAACTAACTTATTCCAACTCTTAACGCTGTCCATTAGTCTTTTCAGCTTGTGGTAAAAGCCAAATAAGCATTTTGAAAATGGAATTAAAGGAACTTCCCAATTGTTTAATGGATTTTGCTGCATGGGATATGCACTACCAAGGGCGCCACTTGGTGCCCGTGAACGGGCCCCCCACCTATAGAGGGGCACCAAGTGGCGCTCCTAGTAGTACATGGCTCATGTGGCTCTGTACAACTAGCATGATTCATTGTTTAGCATTAGGAGTTTTGCTACAAGTACACAAATGTTTCATAGATATACACGGAAACAAATTATTAGAAGATGAAAAAAAAAATCAGGGCGAATTAGAAGTTGCCACGATAGCATATATAAGAATTATGTGATTTTTTCCCGGTACTTGGGGATTAATTCTCAACACTAGAAGTCAGTGTGCCGGCTCCACATAGCTTGTTTGATTTCTAATTTACCTGTTAGTTTATTAAAATTACAAAAAATAATATTATACACTATTTTAAAACAATTTTTTAAGACCACGTCACTTATACTATATTTTATTATTTAAGGAATTTTACTTGTTAAAATATTAACTTTTAAATATAAAAATATTCACATTGTCCCTTGTTTGGTTACTCTAAAACACATATTTTTGGTAGATTTTGATAAATAAATTAATTAATTAATAAAATGTGTAATTCCCTTGTTTGGTTACTCTAAAACTCATATTTTTAGTAGATTTTGATAAATAAATTAATTAATTAATAAAATGTGTAATTGAAAAGTTGATAAAAGTTAGGAATTCTATGAAATGTATTCTTAAAATTAATTATTAACTTTGATTTAAATTTTTGCAAACTTTTTTAGCAAGCCCAAATAGGGACTACGCCCATCAATGCTCAAATTTAGATTGTTCAAAGCTGGCTTTTCATCGTCTGCTATTGTAACCCTGTCAATGCTCCCGAGGACATTGTACGATGGATTTACGTATTAAAATACAGAAATCGTTACAAATTGTATTTTTAATAAATACAAATGGATATGAATCTTCTTGTAATTGCAAAATTAAAAAATCCTCTGATTAATGATCTGAATGTTTGAAGATAATGAGTCACGTGGCTTGAATCCTAAGTTTCGAGATTCGTTGAAAATTTGATTTGTCGAGAGCTTGATTTGTTCGACATTTGGATTTGCACTTCGAAACTTGGNAAATCGTTACAAATTGTATTTTTAATAAATACAAATGGATATGAATCTTCTTGTAATTGCAAAATTAAAAAATCCTCTGATTAATGATCTGAATGTTTGAAGATAATGAGTCACGTGGCTTGAATCCTAAGTTTCGAGATTCGTTGAAAATTTGATTTGTCGAGAGCTTGATTTGTTCGACATTTGGATTTGCACTTCGAAACTTGGACTTGATCTTGATTTAATTTGAAAAAGGCTTTGATCTTCTTGGACTTATTTGATTTGAATGAGATTTTGATCTTCCTCGTGTTTGTCGGAATTTGGAGTTGAGAGAATTTTTTCAGCACTTCGTGATTTTTTAAAGTATTTTTTCTCCCTTTTTTTTTCTTATGAACCTTTGACCCTATTTATAGGGGAAATACATGACCAATTTTAATAAGCACTCAATTAATTCAATTATAATAATTATAATTGAGTAATTGTGGATTTTGAAATAGTAAGATGGACTTTTAAAATTTTATGGGCCTTAGTAGGTTTTAATTTAGTAAACTTAATTGGGTTAGTTGTTTAAATTGACACAACCCACTGTTTATTATTTTATTTATTTATTTAT
>CAIGRN010181163.1:0-12034 GCA_903798345.1 Fraxinus anomala | reverse complement strand
ATGAAGAGCTACTATCATCAAGAGAAGAGTTAAACTATTTTTTGGCAAACTGCTTGAATTTGTTATGGAAAATGACGTTCTCGTGGATTCGATGCATTAATGAATACCATCATGTAAAGCAAATGTGTATGTTCGAGGTCAGAACAGATCAAGATCATGACAAATATCTTAGCTACCAACCCTCAAAGTAAGGATCCTCCGACTCCAACAATAGAAAAACAAAAAACTATTAGATGATTAAAAATAAAATATCAATTAAAATTAATTTATGCATCGCACGAGCTTGACTCAACTGTTGAAAACCCTAGTCGATCCCGGTTTGATACCTTGATAAATATCTAGTAATTTCACACAAAGTTCAGACTGTACTTCATTTAAAGTGTTTTATTCAGAGTTGTTCAAGTAGTCAGACTTCACTGCGGAAGTGATACTTCACACTGCAGCATTTGTGCAACTGGATGTATTAATGCGCACCCAGTGACGACTCGATAAATGGGACAGGCAACAGACATTTAATAAGATAAGAAAACATTAGAAAAAAGTGTTCGAATTCACAATAAATTGTAATTAATTGTCAAGATAATGTCTTTAATTACTACCACTGTTTATTAATGTAATCAAAACTTGTTTCAGTAATTCGGATCAATACTGAACATGTTTTGTTTTGTGCTCCACTGCTCCCCCAGATTTCGTGCTGCAGATTCTGCCATTCTTTCTTGTGTTAAACAATTTTCTCTTACAATATCATCTTGTCTAAGTTGTCTTTGTGCACTTCTCTCATGACTTCTTGCAAGTGCTGTCAGTAAAATGGCATCAATTCTATACTGACCAGAAATTTCTGCTAATACGTCCATAGCAATATCCAGTCATATTCAATATTGCAATTTAGACGCGCCCTTCAAAAAATTTGCTAACATAATCGTCTATAGTTCAAAATTAATATCTTATTTTTGTGGGGCCTAATTACAGTAATACATAATGTTTTGATGAGAGAGAGAGAGAGCGCTTGTTGAAGGGGAGACAATGGAGATTAAATTACACTCAAATGCCTGGAATTTCAAACAGTGGACCAGGTTCTCGGTCCAAGTGTTTGAGGCTGGTTCACTCTCAATGTCTTATAAAAAGACACAATTGCCCAGTATAAGGATGGCATGTAGCACGTGACAAGCTCGTGAGGGACATGTCCCCTGACCACATTGTAAACTGCTACATAGATATTTGTTTATGCTGTGTTCTTCCTCCGAAGAAACTTCACTGCTTATTCTGAAACGCCTGATGCTAATTTTTTAGATAAAAGTAATTAATAATTTGATCATTAAATCTTTGTTTTGATTTGTACTAAAGATTCTGAAGTAAAGAAAACTCCAAATATACATAAAATTCATTGAATATGTGCAGTTTAGGGGAATTGATTAAAGACTTGTTTGTCAATAAAATTTCAGCATTAATTAGGTCGATAGATTAACAAAGTTCAGTTGATCAGATTACTGAAAAGTCCTATTTGGATTTGGTGTGTCTCCTATCCTTTTTTAAAATGTGGATTTTCTTGTCTATGATAGGATTTTGCTGATTTTGGACTCACAAGAACTCTTCTGTAACTGCAAAATGGACTTGAATCTATGTTAAAAGTGGTGAATTTGCAAGTCATCACAAGTTAATTCGGATCGACCGTCTTCAATTAGTTGCAACTGGAAATTCAGGTAGCAATCGATTCTTTGTTAACAATTATCATTATGCTACATATAGTTTATAGTTTTTGACACTACTCATGAGGATGGATGGCAGGGAAATAATATTTACATCTCAGGTCATATCTTATTAGTTAAGGGATAAAATCTTATATCGAATAAAGATGAAAACATAGACCAACTTATAAGGGTTTGAGATAATTATTTTAATAAGGTTGACATTTTAAGATGAAACTCAAAGTTTTAACATCGTATTAGAGTCCATCAAACTCCAACGAGTTCAAAGTTGATCTGTTCAAACGAGCCACAATCTTGTGAAGCATGTTAAGGGATAAAATTTCATATCGAATAAAGATAAAAACATAGACTAATTTATAAAAAATTGGGTCACTACTCTTAATAAGATTGACTTTTAAGATGGAACTCCAAGTTCTAATATTATGTATGCAATCATGTTGACATTTTATGAATTGTTTAGCTCGATAGTGAATTTAGTGATTAAAAATTTAAGTAAAAGACCTGACTTGTAATTCTAAGTGTCTTCTGAATTAACGTTGTAAATGGTTCCATACTTAATTCTTTTTGTTTTTGAAAAAATTGTAAATGTTATGTGAAACTCAATATTGCATGGACATCTTTCAAGTTAATTTACTGGACCTGATAACATGACCTGCCTAATTGGGCCAAACAGAATGTTTCGCAACGAGTACCTTATTCCGCACAATCAAAGACCCACCATGATAAGGACCAATGAGCCCAACAAAAAACTCTTCCAGATAAGCCCTCAAACTTGGGCAATTTACACAAATAGGGAAAATAAAGGGGTTCGACTGGAAAATATTTATTTTTAATATTGTAAAAATTGCAACATATATAAGCGTTTAAAGAAAAATACAGTTACAGTTTATGTAATTTTTTGGAAAAAATATTTTGACATATTACAGTATAGGTAATTTATTACATTGATTTTAACTTACGTTAATTTTGTTACATTATTTGTAATTTTTCAGTTTGTAACTTACAGCTGTATAATAATCACGTTACATCCCGTACTATTTGTAGTTTCGAAAGTTCAATGACTAACCGCATAAGATGTATAAAGTTCAATGACCTGGTGGAAACTGTAGGTAAAGTTCAGTGATGGTTTGGGTTATTAACCTACTAATCGCATGATGTATAAAGTTCAATAACCTAGTGAAAATCGCAAGTAAAGTTCAGTGACAGTTAGGATAATTAACCTAAGTTTGAAGCTAAGTTCCTCCGTATATTCATTGGGAATCTCTTTATCGTAATACATCAAAATAATCTGACTAGTAAATCAGTTTATTGACCTAGAGGCATCGCAATGCCAACACTATTTTGGCATCTCTTGTTTACAGGCTTTGTGGTGTCAGACTAGTAAGTTTGCTTACATCATAATTCTTTTATTCAAAATTGAATAGCATAGAGATCTAATTGACATTTCTTTTTCAAAAACACTTCATTGATAGTGCTGAGCATCTTATAAAGGATGTTGTATTTGTGATTCTGGCTGGTGATAGTCTTGAGCAATATATTTTAACAATCACCACATCTACTTGTAAAGATGGAGCTGCAGTCTTATTATAAAAAACTAACTTTATACAAGGTGATGAATTTTATTTAAAAAAATTCATTTCCTAGTTTGCTTCCGAGGATTCTTAAATCGAAGATTGACCAACATATAATGACTAAGTTTCAGCTACACATATATGATTAATTTGCTTGCCTGATGTTCAGATGTTGAATTCAGTTTAAAGCAAAAATGTCTGGGACATGGGGAGTATAAAAATGCCTCGAGAATATCACCAACCAGAATCACGGATACAACATCCCCTGTAAGATGCTCAGCACTATCAACGAAGGGTTTCTGAAAAAGAAATGTCAATTAGATTTCCATGTTATTCAATTTTGGACAAAAGAATTTTGTAGTAAGATTGCAGCTCTATCTTCACAAGTAGATGTAATGATTATCAAAATATAATGCTCAAGACTATCACCAGACAGGATCACAGATACAACATCCTCTGTAAGATGCTCAACACTATCAACGAAGGGTTTTTGAAGAAGAAATGTCAATTAGATCTCCATGTTATTGGACAAAAGAATTATGATGTAAGCAGACTAACTAATTTAACACCACAAAGCCAGTGAACAAGATATGCTAAAACAGTGTTGGCATTACGATGCCCTAGGACAATAAACAGACTTACTAGTCAGACTATTTTGATGTATTACGATAAAGAGATTCCCAATAAATGTCCGGAGCAACTTAGTTTCAAACTTAGGTAAATTACCCTAACTGTCACTAAACTTTACATACGGTTTCCATCAAGTCACTGAATTTTACCTACGGTTTCCATTAGGTCACTGAACTTTATACTGTTAGTAAGTTAATTATCCTAACCTTCACTGAACTTTACCTACGATTTCCACCAGGTTATTGAATTTTATACATCTTATGTGGTATGTTATTGAACTTTCGAAATTACAATCCCATCCATCACCAAAAATTCCACGTCACTCACAAACGTGCCATGTTAGATATTTCGTTAGCCACATCATCCTTTAGACAATATCGTAAAAACTACGAGTACTATTAGGCTAAGGTTCTTGAACAGGGGCGAAGGCCCATACCTGCCCCCAAGCCAACTAAAATTGTAAGGAAAAAAAAAAATTAAAGGTTAAAAAAAGAGAGCCCAAGAACATGGATAAGATTCCTATATTCTCATCCTATCTTAAGGCTAAAAATGATGAAGCTATCTAAGAGTTTCCTTTCTACCTTCACTAGCAAAATACCGAAATAATTTGGGGGTACAACTGTTAAGATTAAACTAGGACTGAATCAGATGGGTCCCAGTAAATAAAAATAAGGTAAAGTACTAGACCCTTTTTGCCCTTTTGGTCTAAGGTCCCATTTTGTGTACCAAAAAGAGGAATAAGAAAATGTAGCCACTTGCTAATAATTCAACATCAAGAAAATAGGGGCAGCCGTGCCTAAAGAAACCAAATTGTGTGCATCCAATACCATACATTATTGCAAGAAAAGGTGAAAGCTCACGTATACGTTTCTCTTATCCCGAATTTTCTCCATTAATCGCTAAAATCAAATCAATTGCAACCATAATATCTACAAGCTTAATGCTATGGCACATTAAACAATTAGGAATTGGACAATATAAGATATTACATAAGTTTTTCTTATTAAACTTTGCCTAAATTAATGTACTAAACATGTTTTCTATATGAAATAAAAGAATTATTTCGAGAATTATTATCCATCTATGTGACAGAACGTCTATTTTGAACGAGTTTGATCACAGTGGACATGAGTTATAACGTTCGCTGTAGGTACATCAACTCCACATATTGTAACATTCATATTGTAGATAAAAGATCAGATCTGTTATTCTGAAATAATAAATTAAATTCAATGTTATATAAAATTTTAATGTTACTCGATTTATTATTTATAACCTGTTTGAAACCCATTTTTTTTCTCATTCTATTTCTCATTTTTCATTTCAACCACACATTCTATCAATAAAATAATATTATACATAAACTCAAAAATTCTCTTTACTTTTTAACCACACAATCTTCCATTAATCACTATTCCAAAAATCTTTTTTTACCCAAAATGGGTGTCAAACAGGGGCTTAATATCATATAACATCTTGATTATCTAGCAGATATATGTAATTGCTGAAAAATGACGTGTGTGGTTCGTAGGGGAAGTCTTAAGCCAGAATGGCTGGATCAACGCCCACCATCGTCTCTTGCGCAGCAAGTTCTGCTCCTAAGAACACGCTTCGCCTCTTCTCTTGGTATATCTACAAAATATATTAGGCCACTGACAGCTGTCCCCTCAATATTATGTGGCGACACGTTTGCGCATTTTAATTTCAACGGCTTCCCTTCCAACCATCCCAAGTCAATTCATCACCAATCCACAACCACGTCATCTTTTAGGAACTTATACTCTACAATCGCAGTTCGTTACTCTTTTTTTCATCTACTATCTTTAATCACGATGGCCAATTCCGCCAACCCTGATAATCAGACGGTGCCTGTCATCCCATCTTCAGCCAGCCACTTGTTCGGTGATTATAATATTCCTCGTGAACTTGATATATAAGAACAGTGAATATTTTCCTTTTTATTTATGTGCGAATATTCCAAATTATTGGGCTATGTTTTTGGTATAATTTTCTCCAATTTCACCGTCTCCACCATGTATAAATACGAAGGTCTTACGCTATAATTTCTCCATTGTTGTTTCTTTCTCTTTCTCTCGAAAAACATAATCTTGTAATAATATTCATCAATGGCGTTTAAGAAAACAATAGCCCAGCGTCTTTTCAGCATGTCTAGAATCACAAATCCGGCTTTAACGAATTGCCGGATTTCCTCATCATCAACGGCTGTGAATGCTCCGCCAAATCAACAGCCAAAGCCAAATAAACTGGCTCTGGATCCCGGAGACGACAGGATTTTCCGGCGGTACCTTCACCGTCACTCGGTGGCCATATGGCCTGAGATCCGGTCCTTGCCCACCGGTGAAAAGCTGCTTGAGAAACTCCGGGGCATGGACATTACCCGGGACAGGATCAGGCTTGATGGGTTGATGCCGCCAGGAGGAGAGGTGGCGGCGGCGGCACCGAATGAGAAGTTGACGGTGGAGGATGTCAAAAAGATTCTGAGATTGTCCCAGCTTGAATTGGTGAAGGAAAGTCTTAAGCAAATAGAAAAGGATTATATTTCTTACTCAGATTATTTACAAATTTGTGTTAAAAATTGCTCGAGTGTTGATCAAGGAATGGAGTTCGCCAAAATGCTTGATGAATCTGGCACTGTTATTGTACTGGGTGATTTCGTCCTCCTCCGGCCTGAACAGGTTGGTTCTTTTACTTCCATGATTTTTTTTAAAAATTTAATTCATTTAATTAATTTAATTGGTTGGGATGAACATCCATCGATAGGAACACGTAAATTTTTCTTCCTTTCAGAAATTTTTCAAGACTACCGAGAACTAATAGTTTCTTCATTGTGTGTGTTCCATGTCTTCTTCCACAGGAAAAGTGAAACAATGTTTCGCACTCAGATCTTCTAAAACGAGATGGTGATATTATTGGGTGGATCACTCATCAAAAGCAGATTATTTTCAGAGACCAAAAATCACCCTCATGAACATCTAATCAATTTTTTTTTTACCAAATGGGGTTAAAAGGGTGGATTTTTATTTTTATTTTTTGCAGAAAAAAAGTAGTAGTTGAGAAATTTTGAAAAGGGACAACCTTTTTATGACTTCTACAGGGAGGAAAGGGGTGAAAATGACATCCAACTATTGTGGAGTCTTAACAATTTTCTAACATCAGTAAACCAGGGTAATTCTAATAGGGAAAATTAAGAAAAGGATTTACAGAAGAAAAGGACAACCTTTTTGTGCATAGATTTTTTTTTTACCAGAAGAAAAATGAGATTTATTAGTAGCTAAGAAACGCAGTGGCTGTTTTTGGAAAGAATAACTAATTGAACTGGAAAAAGTAGACAAAAGCAGGTGAAGCCAAGCCATGTTTTACCCAAATGTTGTGTACAATGTTTACAGGTGATGAAAGCCATCAGAGGCCTAATGCCAGTGCCCATATCCGATTCAAGTGATACACGTATAAAGGAGCTAGAAGAAATGGAGAAACAGAAAACCGTCATCGACAAGAAGGCCGAGTTGATGGTACGCCGTGAACTTTGGGGTGGACTAGGCTATCTAATTATCCAAACAGCAGCCTTTATGAGGCTAACATTTTGGGAACTTTCTTGGGACGTAATGGAACCAATTTGTTTCTATGTCACATCAGTGTACTTCATGGCTGGCTATGGTTTCTTTTTGAGGACATCCCGGGAGCCTTCTTTCGAAGGATTCTTTCAGAGCCGATTTATCGCGAAGCAAAAGCATCTCATGAAACTTCACAATTTCGATATTGTTAGGTATAACGAACTCAAAAAAGTTTGTTATCCCAATTCATCGATCCTAAGTGAAAGTGTTGTATCTTTTAATACTTCATTTGGTGATGTTCAAAGAAAATAGTTTTTATTTTAGAGGAAAGAAAAGTAGTAGAGATTTTACTTCTTTTTCACCCTTTTACTGATTTTTACTGATGTATCTGCGGCTCTAGTTATAAAGATAACTTGAAGAGTGTCAACATGGTAACAATTTCTTCTTCCACAGTAATTTTTTTTCTTCACTCAAATTGGTCGCTAAATTTATAATTTGTTACAGCATTACAAGTTAGTAAAATCCTTAATGACAGGTTGTGGCAATCAGCATGGTTGTTAGGTGACATGATTGAAACAGAAATAATAATAAATAATTAGTGATCATTTGAAATTTCACCTCAAGTTTAATAATTAACAATATTTGAAAGAACATGCTATGTTTTCGTAAAATAATTAGAAAAACACCAAAAAGTTTTGATTCATTTTCTAATTATTCGTATTTGTACATAAGGTCTTCATTTAAAACATCGAGTAGAGAGTAAATAATTAGTCAATTTGAATGGTTTCCATCCCAATTATAAAAGGGTTAAACTTTTTATATAATTATATAAATGCATTTGATCTAGTTAAATAAAGAAAATCAACTCATTCCAAGCAAAATAGAATGCATTTAAAAATGTTCATCTCCAATGCTAGTTGATAAGGATTCCGTCTAGATGATGTGGGAGGGAGGAAATATATATTTTCTAGAACTCTGTCTAGATTCAGAAGTTTAGTTAGAAATGCTAACTTTACAAAATTTATATTTCGTATGCGGATTTAAATGTGATTTTGTTATTACTCTAAAAAAATAAAAGATACCTAGATAGCAACCCTTAAAAATAATTGGAAATCAATTTAAATACTTTCTATTTTGCTTATAAGGCATAATTTTTATTTATTTAACTAAAGGTAAGGGCATTTTAGTCCTTCTATCAAAAGTTTGACATTTTTAACCATCAATTGGATGGAAATCATGCAAAATAAGTAATTATGTTCATAAATTAAAAATTAAGAGATGTTTGCCCTAAGATTTAAAGATGAGGGACCATTTGCTCAGCAACCTCATATGTTAATTTTTCCTTTATTTATTTAAAGAGCGAATTAATTTTGGGATAAATCTTGTCTCTTTCTTTCTTCTGAATTCATAATATTATGACCTATTTCAATCACCGTATCTAAATATCGATAATTGATGTCTATTGAAAAACTTCAATCATGAATCTTCCCTTGATCAACCATTTAATAATTATAGTCCCACGAATTTATTTTTTCCATCTAGAATTTGCTATAAACAAGAAGAAAATATAAAATAAAGGGTAATTGATGTAATGGATAGTACTTCATTGAACATATATTCTATGCTCCATAAAATGTCTTTCTTGCTTGGTGATCAATCAATGATGTACACTTGATTTCTGACTCGTCTCATTCTGAACCTTTGGTGTCTTTAACATTGGTTAAAAGTTGTCTATGCATCTCCCTTTTTTATCTACTTCAGTTACAACTCGACAGTGAGCATTGCATGTCAAACACGGATCGAAAACTTCTTTATACATTTATAAAATCAAAGATATACAGAGAAAAATCGCACAGCTGAAGGAAATAGCTAATGATAGGAATGCCAGTCTACATAGAAACTGTTTCGGATATTAATGCCACCTTATCTGTTAAAACTTGTTAAGATATTCATCCTTTTTGTCATTCTATTTTTTATGTTATTTTTGTATTAATTTTTAATATCATAGTCTCTTTGATGATAAGAGTGCCACTCCCTGTGGAGAATATGAAAGGGTCAAAATTTGGCAGCCTCATAATCTCTTCTTCATTTCGATAAATAATGTTTTGGATTAGTGCCGTGCAATTGCTTCAATGTGTACATAATGCAGAATATTAATGTTCCAAGAATTTTTGAAGTAAGATGCATTATGATTTGTAAGCCTTGAATTGGCCTCTTTCTAGATACTTACTAAGATACAAATTATCGTCGCAAGTTAACAAAATGGTTCGAATGGAGTTGGTGGCTGAATTTGGTGTATGTGAGCTAGCGTCATTTCGATAGGCAGGAAATGGGGTGGTAGTGGTGGAAATCAGGTGGTAGACGAGTATCAAACACCACGTCATACAAGATTTTTATAATAATAAACAAAATGGGTTGAACGGAGTTGGTGGCTGAATTTGGTGTGTGTGGGCTGGCGTCATTTCGATAGGCAGGAAACGGGGTGATAGCGGTGGAAATTGGATAGTAGACGAGTATAACACACTATGTTATATAATATTTTTATAATAAAAACATTTCACACTATTTTGTGATTCCTTTTATTTTATAGTGTAGTTGTGTAAACCTCCTTTATAAGTTTATCCTCATCAAATGATGAATGGTGGGGACGGAGGCCTGTTACATTATGGTTCTATTAAGAGGAAATTACAAAAAAATCAGATGTTTAAATATTGCCTTTTAAAAATCGGGTCTAAAATTTATTTTTGCAAAAATCAGGTAATATATTAAAACCCTAATTTATCACTCTCAACTCCCTCATCTCTCTCTCTCTCTCTCTCTCTCTCTCTCTCTCTCTCTCTCTCCCCCTCTCCCCCCCCCTCCCCTCCCCCCCCCTTTAAAAATCGGGTCTAAAATTTATTTTTGCAAAAATCAGGTAATATATTAAAACCCTAATTTATCTCTCTCACCTCCCTCATCTCTCTCTCTCTCTCTCTCTCTCTCTCTCTCTCTCTCTCTCTCGGCTCCTCTCCCCTCCCCTTCCCTCTCTGTAAATCTCCCTCTACCCACCGTCGACCAACGCCCACCGTCGACTATCGCTCACCATCGAAGACCACCACCCACATCAACAATCCACCGTCGAACTCACAGCTACAATCGAGGCAGAAGCACAGCAACTTGATCTGAAAGTTTATCCTTAGTGGATCTTTGCTGCTGTGATGCTGTCGTGCGACGCTTTCATAGCAGTATCGTGATGGGTGTTGTGGGTGTTGTGCAGTAGCGAAGTGGAGTTGCGGTGGTGCTGATGTCACGACGGGTGGGGGTGTGGTAGCGGTGACAGGTTTGAGATTTTTTGTTGGGTGGTATTTGTGGTTGTGGTGTGACGTAATTTTTTTGTTGGGTGGTGCTGTGGGTGGCGGCGGTGACGGGTTTGAGGTTTTTTGTTGGGTGGTGTTTGTGGTTTTTTTTTTGTTGGGTGGTGCTGTAAGTGCAGTGGTGGCGACGGCGTGGTGCAGTGGTGGCAACGACGTGGTGGGTTCAAATCTGGTTGGTGGTTGTGGTGATAGTGTGTAGTTGGATGCGGTGGTGGTAGGTTTGTTGGTGGTGATGTGGTGGTGATGTTGGTAGTCGTGGTGGTGGTGGTGATGGTGATGGCGGCGTAGGGTGAGAGTGGTCAAAAGTGGCTGAAGTTGTAGTGCCAGTTATCTGTGACCTAAAAATTTGACAATATGTGACTGAAAAATAATTTGTGACCAACAAATTTGAAAATATGTGACCAATAAAATTAATTGTGACCTATAAATTTTTGAATTTGTGACTCGAAATCATTTGTGACTAATTAATTTGATAATATGTGACCAATAANAAAAGTGGCTGAAGTTGTAGTGCCAGTTATCTGTGACCTAAAAATTTGACAATATGTGACTGAAAAATAATTTGTGACCAACAAATTTGAAAATATGTGACCAATGAAATTAACTGTGACCTATAATTTTTTGAATTTGTGACCTCAAAATCATTAGTAAATAATTAATTTGATAATATGTGATCAATAAATAAATTGTGACTTATAATTATATATACGTGACCATTAATTGTATAATTGTGACCTAATTAATAAAATTTTTAATTAATTAATAAATACATGATTTTTGCAAGTTTGAAACTTAACACCTGATTTTTGCAATTGTCAAAGTTAATACCTGATTTGTGAACTCTTTCCATAAAAAAAAAAGGGAAGAATTCATAAATCATGGTTTAAGTTTCAACAATTCAAAATTCAGGTTTTAAGTTTACAAAATACAAAAATCAGGTATTTAGTTCATTAATTAAAAACATTTATTATTTAAATATAATAAATTCCATAAATTAATTTATTAAATATATATTTTATCTATTAAATATAGTAAGGACGCCGCTCTACTTTAACAACTGTTTCGCGATGATCGTTCCATCGACTGCTCCAATTTCGACAGTTATTCCGGTGATCGTTCCGCCATAGCTTTATTTCGATGACTTCTCCGATTTCGAAAATTTATACAATATGATCACATATTCACAATTTAGATAGTCACAT
>CAIGRN010181162.1:0-10836 GCA_903798345.1 Fraxinus anomala | reverse complement strand
ATTCAAGATCAGTAGGCCATGACTCATCAATCGCCTTAGCACATTTTTGTTGAAGTAAGAGAGCTTTCATTTTCTGGCGCTAGAGACTAAAGTCTCATTTGCTATTAAAAATTTCCATTTCAAATTTTGAAGAAGTCATTTTAAGAAAAGTTTGAATGAAATGGATGTATGCAGATTAATCAGATGCTAAGTAGTAACTTGCAATCAAGAATCAGGACAGGTATTACCATTCAAGGGAAACAACAGAGTATACAAAGTGCAAGTACAGAGAGCATGCACTTCAGTTATATCACAATGTACACAATTTATCCACAGCAATACAGTCACAGTATTGTATCAAGAGGCAAAAATTATATACACTCATACAATCAAGCTTAAGTGATACTCCAAAAAAAAAATAAAAAATAAAAAATCAAGATTATCAAGAATATTGATTGTAATCCAAGTAACCCTCAGATTTCAAACAACTTTTAGGGTTTCTAGACAAATGAATTACAAGGAGCCAAGAATTCAGGTTTTTCAAAAAATAAACATAAAAAAGAAACAACACAAGGCAGAAAACCCAAACACGGCAGAAAACCCTAACGAGGATACAACTTGATTTACACTTGAAAAACGAAGAAACTGAAAGGCTCTCACCAAATCTCCTTGTTAGGGTTTCAAGTAAACATGAAGAGCAGCTCAAGAAAGGATCACGGTGTCAAGATCGAGTGCAGACAGTATCAAGAACTCCCTCCAGATGCTCTGATACCACTGTTGGAAGGAGTTTCACCGATTAGCTCACAAGATCAACCAAAATATATATGCTAAAAGAAACCAAGATAAATTGTAAAAGATTAACACAATAAACTGAAAATAATACGTATCTTTATTATCAAAAAACACACAGGCCAAGAATATGTCAACCAATGCTTAAATCACTGAAGAACAACCACCATTCATGTACAAATTAAACGCCAAAGTGAGATTACAAAGGGTAGACATTCAGACTCGACCCTAAAATCACAAACACCTCTCCTTCGACTAAACGGTTCACACAAGAACAAATAAAAACTCAGCACAACCAATAATCACACAAGATTACTCAGATTTGAGAGAATATCAAGAAATCAAAAGAGTATTTTTGATTTCAACAGAGAAGAAGGAGAAGACTCTAGAACGACGCAGAAACGAGAGAGCATAAAATATCTCAAAAGCCAAAAAATTATTGTGCAGTGATCCAACCTTAGAAGCCCTTAAATGAGTCTCTTAATAGTCACCAATCCAACGGCTGTGGAGGCGACACATGGCGACATCTTGGGTGTCCAAAATCAGGTAAGTTGTTACACGTTTTTAAGTATTTCAGAAACACGTTTCTCGCACCAAGTAATAAACGAAATTATTCAGCTAACTGGGCCTCCAATATTTCAGCCCATTGGGTCATTTGAATCATTGTGCCAACAAATTCCCTTCATTATACTTGTAGATTTATCAGAATGGATTTAAACAACGCAACAGGATGATCAATAAGATCAGAATATTAATTTGAGTCCAACGACTTCACGAACTGTTCTTAAGAAGAATTTGATTCATCTATGTTGTTTAAAGGCATTCAGCAATGTTCTCCCAGAACAGAACAAATTTTGTCTCCTATGAAAGCATCACAACTATTAGTAGGAGTTCCACACTTCCAAGAATAGTATCAGAATAAGGGAAAGAAATGACAAAGCATATAATATTTGTGATGAAAATGGTATAAATTTCCTATAGTAGGACATGATGCTATTTATAAATTTATTCGCGATCATTCGAAGACTCTACAAGCCTTTTTCAAAACAGTGGCTATTGTTTAGACAACCATCCAAATACGAATTGATAACTCTTTTAGAACTGAAACACTATGTCTGTTAAAGATCTAGTAACACGTCGGCTAACAAACGTACATAAATGGTGACATCAAAAAACACGTGAAAATAAGCCAAAGGTAGGAATTTCTAAAAAATACCGTTAAAAAAATAATTTCACTAAGTACCCAATAATTTAATTAATTAAATTTTGACCTAAAAAATTTAAGCTCCCTGTTTATTTACCATTAATCTAAAACATTATTTGCTACAATAAGATTCTCCACCACACATTTGTCCAATAAAATATTCTACACACAAACCAATAAAATTTCTTTAAATTTCAACCACACATTTTCCAAAAAATACTATTTGTTACTTCATTTTTCTCCCAATAATGGGAGACAAACACACTCTAAATAAAATGTGTCCAAATATATATATAAGAGAAGGACCCACTTACACTCGCACAAGCACACGAACTGAATAGGACAAGACCAGACGAAACCATACCCAAGAACATGCTAGTGCTTGTGCCGTGTCAAGCCAAGCTGGCAGGTCAAACAACGATGGTGGGTCGTGGGGATTAGGATCGAACCCAATAAGATCTAGGTTTTCCTTTTCCAAAGATTAGGTGTATCCCTTGGGGCCAAAACGAAATTGCTAAACTTTCACTATATAAACTAATTTAAGGTTTTGCCTTACAAAACTCCTCGTAATCTCATCTGAATTTGGTTAGAGGTTATGTTGAGTTCAGTAGTCAATGCATACCATAGTATACATAATAGCTCACTTTGCATTTTGAAAAGGAAAATTGATTGTGGACAACATTAGGCGATGAGAGCTAGCATCGTGGTGGTGCTTGCTGGGATTTGGTGGCTTAACGACAGTGGAATTGGTGGATTTTGGTAGCAAGCCCTCGTGTCTGCAATTTTAGCTGAAGAAAAGGAGGAGGAGTGATCTAGCATTGACGCACTTGAGCTTGTGATTTAGATCTTGGAACTTGCAAACTTGGTGTTGTTGTAAGGTGTTTGGAAATGGATAAATGGGTCTAGATTTAGGTTTAGGTTTAGGTTGCTGGTGAGAGCTCTTAGCACATCACTGGTTTTGGTTATGTTGTTGTCGTCGTCGTCATTGGTCTTGAGATGGTGGTTAAGGGTCTTGGGGTTTGGATTGGATTGGGTTGGGGTGGGGTGGGGTGGGGTGGGGTGGGGGTGAAATAAGAAGAAAACTCTTTTTACTTTTTCATTCGCCTTTTGTATTTGTTTATTCAATCATGCTACATGTACACTTATGTATAAATCTTTTACATTCTGCCACATGGCATCATCATTCCTTTGATTTCTCCAATAATCTTTCTCTTTTCTGCCTAGATGTACATCTAGGCATAATCGTTGTTTATTTGTCCTTTTTTAAGTTTACGGACAAGTTTCTCTTTCTACATCTCTTCAATAGAAGTTTTGGCTTAAAGTTATTAGTTAGGACGAACTCCACCAAACTAATTAATGAAAATACTACAAAAAAATAAATAAATTCATGGAGACAAAAGTTGTACAAAGTAAAAAGATTGAGGACCTATAGTGTAATAAACACTATATAAACATAGGCAAAACTTGACAAACTCGACCCACTCAACTAGCAAACAAAATTACTCAACTAAGTGTAAAGCGATTCATCAAACATATCTTTAAGAATAAAGCAATAATATAAACAAATTAAGTCCCTATTTGATAGGGATTGAAATTCAAATTTTTTAAATATAAGTCGAAGTGAATAATTAATTTTAATCGTATATGTTATGGAACTCACAACTTTTCAATCTCATATTTTATCAATTTTTATCAAAATTTACTAAAATTTTAATTTTAATCTCAGGGTTTAAATAGTTTGTATAAGGTTAAATTAAATATTTGACTAGTTAAAAAAAAAAAAAAAAAATCTTCTTACATAAACCTAAAATCTCACTATCCTGACTACTGAAAATGATCCTCAAAATGGATTCCTCACTAATCTATCGTGGGGAAAAAGTACCCTTGTCAGTTAATGAGTTCACATTGGTGGCGAGCTTTGACTCTGAAAAAGAATCTGATTGATTTATTCATCAGTCTGAAATAAGCGGCTCAGTCTATCGAAGATTCAACAATTTACCACTTTATAAAAGGTCAAAAAACATCCAGATGCCCCCAATGTCTTTTTCACTGTATAAATCTTCCTCGTGGTCCCACTTTGGCGTAATCCAATCCAACTTTGTTGAACTCTAGAGATAATAATAATAATAATAATATTAAAAAGGAAAGGAAATTGAAAAGTGAAATAATAATGTTATCTAAAACAAATGTTGTTAGAATATCAGTCGACGTTCCTATATGTGATATGTTTGACTAAAGAGTTACGTGTCATTGCATTTAAATGATTATATTATTTAATGTCATTTATGTTAACACTAAGATTAGTATTAAATACCTATGATATTAAATAACATTATTCAAAGTGAGAATGAGTAAATCGAATTGGTTACTAAAGTTAATTTGATGCGAGATGAAAAATAATTTTCAATTTAATTTCTGAAATGATTCTGGTTGCTTGATTTAAGAAAAAAAGTAATAGGTGTTTCCAAACAAATTGTATGATGAAAATTGTATTACACCCACGCGGGATTGGACTTTTGTCCTAAATAAGCCATATCAGATTGACTAATTAATTAGTTCACGTTTGATTTAGTTAAAAGAAATTAATAAAAAATTAAGGATGCATTTGATTGTATTTATTTTCGATGAAAAATGTTAGTTTTTTATTCAAATTCCTACTTTGAAGTGTTTGATTGCTATTTTTTTTTTGAAAAATATTTTTCAACTTTTAAAAATATGCTTAATTTTCCTTATTTTTAAGGAAAACATTTTATTTATGGGAAGTAGATTTTTATTTTCCTCAAAACGAGGAAAATATTTTTTTACTTCTCTAATATATATTTTCCATGTCAATCAAACACACTCTAAGTTAAATTAATAATTAATTATAGTTCGACATTTCACGGTGTCCATAAATTTTATCTCTTTTCAACCAATTCTTATTTTAACAAAATCAAACCGGAACTTACTTAGGTTGGTTTTTGTTGAACTTAACCTTCGTAGATTGTGAATAATATAAGATTAACATGTAATTTTTTTTTATTAACTGGGTTAATACATAGGAAGAAAATTTTCATTTTTTACCTTATAAAATTTAGTGTGTGTATGTCTCCCATTATTATAGAAGAAATGGAGTAATGCATAATATTTTTTTGAAAATGTGTGGTTGAAATTTATAGTAATTTAATTGATTTGTGTATAGAATATTTTATTGGGTGAATGTGTGGTGGAGAATTTTACTGTAGAAAAAATATTTTGAAATAATGGAAGACAAACAGGATTTAATGAGGAGAAATGGAGCATGACGCATCATTTAATTAATGAATTAATGTGTGGTGAAAAATTTTACTGTAACAAATAATATTGGAAAACGATAGAGATACATAGGGGGTGTGCCATAAGGGTTGACATAATTGCCAAATAGCACCTCTCTATTGGGGGTTGGCCCATAGCAAAATCGAATAATATTTTGGAATAATAGGAGACAAATGGATCATTAATTGGGTTTGGGGCAGTTGCCCTTGTGTTTGGAAGTAAAATAAGTTGGATTTATTGTCTTACTTTTGGTGATTTATAACAAGTAAATATTTTATTGGATTATTGTTTTCTATCCAGCCCTTTATATTTTCATTTGTTCGTCTTCCTATCTTGTATATTATTGAAAATACTAATTGGATCCCATTATAATTTAAACTAATTATTGGAATAACCCTAATTAATCACAGTGAAAACGTGGGGGTGGTTGTGTAAAGCAATCAACTATAATATGCAAAATTCGAAACACGTCGTTTGGTCTACCAGAGTTTTCTCATTGCAGAGGCCAAAAGTCGTGTCTTCATGTGTTCAACCAAAGACCCCTTAATCATGGTTAACATTTTCCCTTTGTTAAATGCCCTCTCCACTGAGAGTAAATTTCATCCGTTACTGAAATTTCAACTTGGTCACATCACCATCCATCCCTCAAATTGACGAAAATTGCTTACAAATTATTGTGAATCTTCAATGTATTCTGTTAGCAAGTCAACTAGCCACCACTTGGCCATGACAAATAGGGATGCAATGGGCAGATCGATGTCAAAATAATCATTCCAATGTTCCGTCCCATAGTATATTTTTGTGATACTGCCCCATCCCAATACTTAATTAAGACGGCACGAGGCGAGTTCAGGTCTGGATCAGAGCTGAGTGAAACAAGTCCCTATCCTGTTTATTAATTTTTATTTTTATTTTATTTTATTTTTTCATATCCTTAGTTGTTGAAAGTTATTACTTTTTTTATTTGTAGAACAACCTATGTTTCATTTAGAATGAAAGATGATTATTTTTTATTGTGTATGATAAAAAAAAAAATTAAACTTGAAATGAATTTTAAAAAGGGCGGGGAACATATTTTTCGTATCCGCTCTGTCCTAATCTAGGGCAACAACCCACTTCCCTTCTCATCCCCTCCCGTCCCATGTATTTGATTAGATGGAGAATCTTCAAATAGTTCGGGATGAAACTTGTAAATATCAAATTTAACACATTTTTTAGGTCGAGGCTTATTTTCGTTTTGACACTTTCTGATTAGTCTAATGTTGTACCAAAAATTACTAATTCCGAAGGTCTTGTGTTCACGCGGTCCAACCATAGACTCAAAACCCCTTAACCATGGTTAACAATTTCCCTTCATTAAATGCCATCGCCACCTTAACTTTACATATCTGTGTTTGTAAGCGTATATATAAGGAGAGAGCGAGGAAAAGTATAGCTGTATATGTAATTTATGATGGCTTGCTATATAGACGAAGAGGAAGTGTGGAAATGTCCAAAACACCCCTCTAAGCGGCGGCGTAATGGAATTTGCCCTACCTGCCTCCGCGACCGCCTTGTTATCCTCTGCCCCGACTGCGCTAAACTGCGCCCCTGTGCCTGCGTTTCGGCGACTTCCTCTTCTTCAGCTTCTTCGTCTTCATCTTTCTCCTTCCTCAACGGCCGTGGTGATGGCGGCTCCGTCGGCGGTCGGGTCTCCAACCTCATCGACGGCGAACCATCTTTTCGCAGGTCGAGATCACTCGCAATCCCCTTCCTCCGGTCGAAGAACTCAACGGGCAGCGATAGGATAAAGACGCCGTCGTTTTGGTCCGTTTTGAAGAGAAGTAAGACCAAGAGAAGTGAGCCCACAAAAGAGAGTGGAACGGTTAACCACAGTAATCACAATGATGAGAACGTGGAGAGTAACAACAAAATTGATGATTTTGCAAGGATGATGATGAGATCGAGGTCGGTTAGCGCCGGTACAAGGATGACGTCAACCTTCGGTCGTGATGACGTCAGGTCGTCGGCGTCAGTGAAGGGAAAATCATGGTACTTTCCGAGTCAGATGAAGGTTTTCCGGAGTACTAAAACTCCCAAAGTTATCAATAATGCTCCTTCACCTTTGCACAGAGGTTGAGATTTTTTTATATATATTTTTAATTTTCTTTTCCTTCTAATTTTACAGTAAATTCGTATGGGCTAATGTTTCGACCTTCATCGATTATGACCTTAAGCAAAATTTTAATACGTCGAGTATCCTCTGTTTTTGTTGCAAGAATTGGAAATTCATTCGATAAAAAGGAGATAATTTGTACGTATTGAGCTTTACTTTTAATTAAATAAAATTTATTTCGTTTTTTATATTAATATTTATGTTACATAATGATAATTATTCCGTCATCGGATTCATGATTGTGATGCTGGTTAAGATGAATTGTCGACGCAGTCATTCTTGCCTACTTTTATGAATATGACACGTTTTCTAATTGATTTTTTCAAACTATATTTCTCTAATGAAAGATTCAAATCTGACATTAGTTGATGTTTTGTTTAAATAAAAAATTAATCGAATGTGTGATTGAAAAGTTATGAATTTTATAAAATATGTGATTAAAATTAATTGTTGATTTTAATTATTTTTGTAGTTAAAATCAAATATGGGTTAGATTTCATTTTTTTTAATTATAAATATATAAAAGTAATTAATCGCTTTTGTTTCGTAGGGATTAAAATTCAGATTTTAATTTAAGTCAGAGTCAACAATTATTTTATATTTTTTAATTTAATTTTAGTTTATTCGAAAGGTACAAAATAACTAGATTCTTAATATCTATAATTTACAGTGTTATTTTTCGTTGCTCGATATGTTTTATGAGAGCACACACCACTCTTAAAAATTAGAACTGTTTATACATTAATTTGAAGCATTAAAAAAATGGGATAACATGAGAAAATCTTGTTGGTGATACGTATGGCAAGGATTTGTTTTGAAATCTAATAATATAAAAACTTTGATAGACTAGACATTCATAATTTGTGTGGAATAACGTTAAAATGGTCCTACATTGACAGATGATATGAGAGTGATTACTTCGATTGGGATTAAATAATTGAAATCCAAGTAGTTTCTGATCTTAGACAAAATTAGATGGTGAGTCAGTTTTGTTAGAGTCCAGATCAACGGTTATTAATTTTTTTTAGAGATTATTGGGTGAGTTAGTATAAGAAAAAGAAGAGCCCAGATCTCGTCTGCCCAAGACAGAACACATCTTAATAACCACATGGACGTATTACATCTTAACGTTTTTTCATTTGTTAATAAGATATGATATATTGAGGTTTCAAAAGTGTATTACGACGACAGTAAATTCATAAGAGCAGATCTCAACTCGATGAAGACAACAATTCTTTAAAGATAGACAACAAACTATATAACTCCAAACTGTTGTTATCTATAGTAAAAAGTATGCTGGATGGAATCCTTATGTCTTACTAAATTTATAGTGCCTACAAAAGCTTTCGAGTTTCTGCACATGCATCGACTTGTCTCTTAATAACAAAATCCAACACATATGAATCCGATTCGATGAATTTGGTATTGGATCTTGTCTAGTTATGCCATACATGGTATATGAAGAGTTAAAATTCGTGTTTCTCTATTAAATACTTATCGAGATACTGGAACTAGGCTTTAGTTATAAAGTTGTAAATTGTATTCTTGGTGAAAATTAATGCGTCCATACAGAGGTAGAGGGACAATACTCGATTTAGTAAGGATTTTGATAATGAATCGGGGAATTAAAATGGGTTTCATTAAGCTACCTTATAGGATTTGATGATAATGGTACTTCTAATAGATGTAGTGTGTGATTTAATATTTCAGAGATGATTGTAGTTGAGTTGTATATCATCTATGAACGACCCATACTGATCAAAGTTGTACGTGCAATCTAGTTGGTGCCGGGCTATAATTTTTTCATCAATTTATTGAGTAGTGATTAGGTCAAATTTAATTAGATATAGTTAGTGTGAAGATTTGAAATTCCATCTTAAAAGATCAACCTTATTAAGTGGAGTAATACAATTATTTATAAGTTGGTTTATGTTTACATTTTTATTCGATGTGAGATTCTATTCCTTAACATGCCCCTGCAAGATGGTAGCTTGTTTGAACAGACAAATCTTGAAATTCATATGCATACTTTTGGAGTCTTAATCGGATTGAATTGCTCGTTAGAGTTTAATAGACTCTGATACCATATTAAGATTTGGGGCTCTAACTTAAAAGGTCAATCTTATTAAGAGGAGTAGCACAATCCTTTATAAGTTGGTCTATGTTTACATCTTTATTCGATATAGAATTATATCCCTTAATATGCCCTCGCAAGATGGTGGCTCGTTTGTGCTGATCAATCTTGAAATTCGTGCGCTCGCTTTTGGTGTCTTAACCGGATCGAATTACTCGTTAGAGTTTAATGAACTCCGATACCATGTTAAGAATTGAAGTTCCATTTTAAAAGGTCAACCTTATTAAGAGGAGCGATCCAATCCTTTATAAATTGGTATATGTTTATATCTTTATTCGATGTGGGATTATATTTCTTAACATGCCCCCGCAAGATGATTGCTCGTTTGAGCAGATCAATCTTGAAATTCTTGTGCTCACTTTTGGTGTCTTAATCGGATCGAATTGCTCGTTAGAGTTTAATGGACTCTAATACCATGTTAAGAATTGCGGTTCCATCTTAAAAGATTAATCTTATTAAGAGGAGTAACTAAATTATTTATAAGTTGGTTTATATTTATATCTTTATTCGATGTGGAATTCTATGTTAAGCAGTTAGACATTACAATATTAGCTCCTGTTCGATGAGGATTAAAACTAAATGTTTCGTAAATTTTGATAAAAGATGATGAAATATGTGGTTGAAAAATTGTGGATATCACGAAATATGAGATTAAAATTAATTATTGCATTTAATTAAAATTTTTACCTCAACCGAATATAGACTTAATATACATCCTTTTCATATGATGTCAATAAAACGTACCGACCGTTGGTTTGGTCTTCCACTGGCAATTTTGAATTAGAAGCGATCAACGTGGAATATGAGATGAGGATACATTTTTCTGACTTTAGTAGAGCTTTCAAACCTAATAAAATATAAAATGAAATAAAAGCCATCAATTTATGACTAAGAGACTATAAGTCGTTCAAGCTAAATGGCATTAAATAGCTTTTAATCCATCAAGTCAGAATGTTCACATTCCTTTCTATTTAAAGATTTCCCAATATTTCATAAATTAAAATAATCATTCACCTTTAATATTATCTCATAATTAATAATAAAAATCAAATTGAATATATTACAATTTTGAATAAATATTTCGGAAAAACAATTACCAGGTAAACTATTTTATGGATTACTAGTTTTGGCCCGTGCAATGCATGGATTTTGTAATTTTGAAAGTTATGTTAGCGTAACAAATCTACTAAGTAAATATGCAAAAAGACAGACTTATTTGTTTATAAGGATTTATTCTACTTCATTTGTAAAAATAATCCCATCGCCGCGCATCCATAATCA
>CAIGRN010181154.1:0-11961 GCA_903798345.1 Fraxinus anomala | reverse complement strand
GAAGTACTTATTTCTTTGAAAAATAAATTCTTACGACAAAAATGTTTATTTCTCCAAACTTATTATCATATTAAAGACTTCTTTGTGCAAGTGATGAATTTATGTTTGAGCTTTATGCATTTGATAAAATCGATTAGTTATACCTTTACATATAAATCGAAGTAACTTTTAAAACTCTAATATTCAAGGTTCTTGATTTTTTCGAGTCTCTTTTGATTGTTTGTTCTTCAACGGATGACGATCTGAACCTTTGATGAAGTACTTATTTCTTTGAAAAATAAATTCTTACGACAAAAATGTTTATTTCTCCAAACTTATTATCATATTAAAGACTTCTTTGTGCAAGTGATGAATTTATGTTTGAGTTTTATGCATTTGATAAAATCGATTAGTTATACCTTTACATATAAATCGAAGTAACTTTTAAAACTCTAATATTCAAGGTTCTTGATTTTTTCGAGTCTCTTTTGATTGTTTGTTCTTGTTGCCTACTGCTAGACTTGGAAACTGTGCTTAAGAAGATTTATTCATGAAAACTCAAGAAACAAGACTTGTTAGAAATATAAGTGTATTGTTTGTTATAATCAAAATAAGTGGAGCTATATTGAATCATAGGTCAACATGAACTTGCAATATTAATTGAGTCTTTTTCTCTTTTAATTCCTACAACACGTGATTTCTATGTGATATGAAATTAATAGTGTAGTACAGTTCAAATATCATTTTTTTGAAACCAAGACCATGTTGGCCACGTGTCCTATTTTAAAATGAAAAATTTCATTATATGATTGGTAATTAATTAAACTTGGTTTATGATTTAAATTTTTATTGTAGTCACGTGTGAGATGAAAAATGTTGATTTTGATAATATCATCTTTTTGTGATGTGGTTAGAATTTAATTGTAATCTTAATTTGATAAAGTTTGATAGTAATCATAATTCTACTATTTGAAACAATTCATATCCAAATTCCATATATTACACATTTTTCAATTCTAGTTGCATAAAAACTTGATTGAGAATTTCAACTATAAATACTTCAAGAATTCCCATTATTTCACCACAGAAAATAAAGAAAGCCATGGTAGAGAGAAAGGAGAGGACACAATATAAAAAATAATCGGAGAATTTTTACGTACAAGATTTTATTCCTTTCAATCTTTCAAAATCAAGATAAGATACTTTTGTGCAAGTGATTTGCTTCCTTATACTATTGTATTCAGTAATTTATGCATAAATCACCAGTGGATCTTCGGATTCTTTAATAAGAGATATGAGATCCTTTAGAAATTTAAGATGACTTAAGATGATGTGTTGCTTGGTTTCCAATATACTCCATAACATAAGAGTGGTATTAATTGTTTATTTTTTGTTATATAATTGTGTATGAAAACTACACGTATCTTATTGAGTATTTTTAAATACTCACTCTTACAAAATTTTATAGATTAGTTCAAATCAATTGGAACTGTAGCAGGATGGTGATGCAGATTGCCAAGAGGAATTGAAGAAATAAAACACTAAGTTTTTTTTATCTCTCAGTTTATTAGATTGTTTATTTGTTCAAAGACACATTTATTAATTAGTTAACTAGTTATTTTTAATTTTTTTAGAAATTTCATAAAAGTTTAATTATATAATTGGTAATTAATTAAACTTAGTTTATGATTTAAATTTTTATGGTAGCCAGTTTGAGATGATAAATGTTCATATTTATTGTTGAAAATAAAGTTATATTTTTATGTGTTTCGTTTTCATTTTTAACGTAAAGAAATTGAATTTTTGGTAGCACTTCAAGATTTATGAAAATTGGGGTGTTACACCTTGGCATGGATGAACCACCATGCAAGAAAGTCATTTTTCGCTTCAATAGGAGAGGTGCAAAGCATCCTAAAGGGAGTTCACTTTGGAACCTATGAGGTAGACCTCATTATTCCTTGTATAGATGCACAATCCACCATGCAAAAAGCCCCCAACATGGATAAACCATCCACCATGCAAGTAAGCCACAGAGGTGCAAAATATCCCAAAGGGAGCACACCTTAGAACCTACGATGCATACCTCATTATCCCCTGTATGGATGAACCGTCCATCATGCAAGGAAGTCACTTGTTACCTCGACAAGAAAGATGCGCAACATTCCAAAGGGAGCCCTCCTTGAAACCTACGAGGCATACCTCATTATCCCTTGGCATGAATGAAACTATCCACTATGAAATGGAGTAATTATTTAAAAGGGGCCTATGAAATGTCATCAAATCCGAGGCTTCAACACTTATAAGATTTGCAAAATTTTATTTTAAAAATTCGAGGTGATAAGACTTATGGACCTAATCTATTCAAGGTCATATTTAGGAGTTAAGAGGTCGGTTCATTTTATGAAGACGAGGTGTTATTAACTATGCTATGAGGCAATAACAAATATACATGGAAAAGTAAGAGGCTACAATACTTAGAAATAATAAAATTTTCATTCAATGAAAGTTGATTACAAAGAAGAGGTTGAAGCCTTTACAAAGATTGAAAATAAAACCCTAAAGGTCAACGACCTCATCTACAACTACAATGGCTCCCACTGTCTCTTCATTTTGTCCCTCCTCATTCTCTGGAGCATCTTCATTCTCAACATCATTAGCCACCTCATCAAAATCCTCGATATCTGGCTGACCACCCCAGTAGGGCCACCAAACTCTTATTCCAAGAAGTTGATATCCCAATCTAAGTGGGCCTCCCTGATCCAAGCCATCATTTCATTGGCATTCCATGAGGCTCATTAGTTGGCAAAGTTTCATAGTCCTTAGTCTTGTATAAAATATCTATGTAAATTCTGAAATGCAACGCTTGCAACTATTTCAGCTGTTGCCTTACAAGATTGAATCTCTTCAATCTGAGCATCTATAGTTTGTCTTAGCACATTTTTTTCATTATTAGCAGCCTTTAGTGCCTCGATGGCAAGGCGTTGATGCTTGTTGGACCGATCCACTCGCTTCGTCAAGGCACCACTTGACATTCAGATTCGTGAACTTCCCTCTTCAATTGACTAACCTCAAACTCCATGAAGTCCAACTTGACATCCACTTCAATCCTTTTAGCTCTGCATTTTTTACCTCAGCTCTTGCCTTTTCACCTCATCCTCCAACCCAGAAGAGGCCTGCACTCGATCAATTAGCTTTTGTTATGACTTTACAAGTCATGTAGTAGGTCTCGAGCTGCGAGGCCAACCCCAACGCACAAGCTACGTGTGCATTGATAGCTTCAAGCAGGTCACCAACCTTGTATGAGGCGACGTGGTTTTGCTACATATTTGTCGTATACTTAGTATACTACGGTGATCGCAGCTGTTACTGTGGTAGCAAGGTAGTACTATCTTTGACGAGGTCTTTAGGGTTACGTCTAAAAAAATTACTACGTTTTTCACTTTGCGGTACATTTGCAGGGCTTTTGCCTCGTGACTTAGGAGCTTTTGCTTCTATGTCTTTTATAATCGGTGGGGCCAGTTCATTTTTGCCTTTGGAAGGTTAAGTAGGAGGATGAAGAGGAGGAGAAGGATGATTTGCAGAAATTCTTACCTCACTGGGTATGAGGAGAGAAGGAGGTGCCTCAATGGCAATGGTAGGCTCGAAAGTGGAAGCCCCATCTCTTCTTTTCTTATTTAGAGGCTGGATCGTCCCATCCTCCTCCTCATCATCAACATAATAGAGGTCTTCCAAATGCGAGCCTCGACGACAATGCGCATGATAGCCACAAATTTAGGTCTTAACGATCTCCTCTTTAAAAATAAATTTTGCAATAAGACGAGTGTTAGGACGTTTGATAGGAATATAGTAGCACAGTCAAAGCAAAGGGATCAAATACCCTAGGAGGCCATGAGCTCGTTCTTTACAAATTGGATATTTTTCTCTATTAGCTCGGAGTATTTTCGAGGTGTGTGTTAGAGTTGGTATACTATAAAGATCACACTAATGTAATGCATAAGCAAACAAAGGGAAAAATGGTTAAGTACTAGAAATATCAAGTACAGAACGTATTAGCTCAGCAACAATTAAGAAACTCTTGGGAGTGGAATGGCGGTTGGCAGAGTCAAAGGTGCTATGAGATCTCCTCCTATTCTCAATGCCCAAAACCAAGACTCCTTCCATCCCTTTTATTGAGGTCGGCAGTCCCAACACAAATGGGGTATGTAACCCCCACGAAGTCAAGTAATACCAGCCTCTAAAAGATTCTTCGCCTTTCATGGACTTGAGGTTCTAAAGGGAGTGGAAGACGCTGAAGGACATGTCACCCAGGGAGTCCTTGCACCACAGCATCTATGACCCTACCATTTGATACTATGAATTTAGTTTAATTAGGTCAGAGTTAGGCTGTAAGACCTCAAGACTAGGTGAAAGAATGGATGAATGGGCAGACGAAGACCAGCTCCCTCATGAGGTTCAGAGATATGAGTCTTATGTTGTTTGAAATCCTAAATTGTTCTCTAACGATTTGGAGTTTGGCAAGCTCAATAGAAAGTTTCCAGATGTTCTCACTGGTCCTAGTGTCTGCAAAAATCTTAGCCGAGGTAAGAATAGTGGGTTCTCTATAATTAGAGGGTACTATAGCCAACCTATTCCCGCTTTCCTCGCCATCAACATTCCTAGAGGTCCAAGACATTTTCAGAAGTTTTGAATGAAGAAAAGATGAAAAAAGTATTATTAGAATTTTATTTATTTTTACCTAAAATTTCATTTTTAAGAGGAAAACTCACTGGAATTGAAGATTGTCGTCCAAAAAAATCATGTCATTGGGATCTCAAACTTTCTTGCTAGAAATCAAAAGAATGAAGTAATTGTGTTTTTTCAGATTTTTTACAAAGTAATATAGTACAAATGAAAGGGAAAGGCCTTTTAAGGTAAAGGCAATAGACCTCAGCCTTCGGATCAAATGAAATGATCTTGGCCATCTATTCATCATCTCTTTTGAGCAGTTAAAACGAAAGGTCATGCAGAATCAATGCCCAAATGACGAAGTGCGCCTTAAAACACATGTCTAGTCGCATGGCCTCAAATTATGACAACCGGATGTTATGATTAGAATTTATGACCTAGGAGACGCATGTTGGAAACAAGTGACATCTCAGCTGGTTATCTTGAAAACATGCAACAACTTTCAAATCATTCATACGAACCCCAAGATTGTTTGTCAACTCAAAGTTCAAATCACCAATGTTGTAACATTCCATTTTCACGTATCTTTCAGAACCTCATCCTCTATTCTAGGACCTCGCCCCTTGCCTTACAGCTTTTATCGAGCTATTTGTATTTCAAAGCCTCGTCCTCTGTGATAAGACATCACCTCTCCCCCCCCCACAACTTCATCATGTTGCCTATCTTTTAGGGCTTCTTCCTCTATGTCAGGACCTCGTCTTTGCAATACACCGCTTGAATAGCTGCTCTACAAGGTATCAAAATATAATTTTAACATTTTCAATTTATAAATTATATAAATATACACATTGGGACTTGGGGGACTATTGTGTTGTGTTCAAGTGCACAACTATACAAATAATAACCTCATTAAAGGAAGGTAAAACATTATCTTTAACAATGGGTCATCCCACAACTTTATGTATTCCTCAACCTAAAAATCCACGCATTATATAAATATCCATATCTGGACTGGGAACTATTGTTACGCCTTTTCTAATGAGGCTCCAAATAATGACCACGTGACAACCAACAAGCAATCTCAATTAGGTATATACTCCATATCATTGTCGTACTTGATCGAGTCGATGCATTATATTGAGATAGCCTATGTAAAGCATCACCTCAGCCGAGGTTCTATGTAGAAGCCTACCCTCCCTAGGCAAGGTATTATAACACGTTGTATAGTGAATTCAAGATAATTAGCCTTTATTGAGAGAAGACATATTCCACTTTACCCTTTCCAAGAGGAAGATATGATTGATGCGACATCTTTGTAGCAGACACTTCATGGTCAATGATAAGTATATTTTATACACTTATTATTCGGGGCTTAAAATAGCGATTTTTGGTAGTTCTTTTAAGCAAATATAGCCTAATCTATTGTATATTTTGTTAATTAGGTGAAACTCGATGATTGAAAGTGGAATTGAAAGAAGAAATGAATAACGGCGAAATTGTAAATATGTAATAGCTGATTTGAACCACAAGATTATAGCCAAAATATTATTTCAAATCAATTTCTAATCGCACAAGTTATATTCCAATTTTTTAGTCAAAGATTGAGACCCATTTTTTGCATAGTAACGTTCGAATTGGAAAATTTCTATTTGTAGCAAAGTTGTTGCCCTTTGGTTTATCTTTCCAACGCACTTTTAATCACTTCAATCGGATATCGAAGAGAAAGTTATGATCAAAATACTGACTGTTTTGCAAAGACAAAGACGTGGGCGCTCGAAGGCAACTTTTCGTACTCGGCTGAAACTTTTTTGGAAACCAATCTGGACGTTATATTGAACAAATTTTCGACTCCTACAAATACCTAACAACAGCAAACATCAAAGATAACTCTCATAATATTCCATCAATTTTCATCATAAAAGAGGGTCAAAATCATATATCGTGAGAAGATTTCAAAGACGAATTTCAAGAACTCATCAATCGGAGATTCAACTTGGGATTTACAGGCAAAGAAGTGAAAGGATTATTGAAGATTTATCAAGAATGCTTTGAAGAAATTCAAGAACATCAAAATTCATCTTCCTTTATTCATTAATTCACAATTCTGGTTGATGTTATACAAAATTATGACGTTTTCTTGTAATGGCAATATATTAGGCTAGTTATTTAATTACTAAGATGAAATGAATCCTTGTTATGATACTTTTGGTTTTAATAAATTAGTTTGACTTTAATTTGATTTTAAATTCTTGGATGTTTATTAGAGTGTTTTATGCTTTTCAGTTAATTGGTCACTAGTTGAATTATTTGTGGATTTTATTGTTATCGAGAGAGACAATAGGATTATTAGCACATAATAATAAATATTGTAAAGTCCGATAGGGGGATAGAGATATACCATTATACTTTACATGGTTTTTATAGGTGCTCTAGCAAGTTAATTTTTTTTTTTTTTTTTGCACGTTTGCATATTTCATAGAAATATAGGAAGGTCGCATGTAGGAATATATTTAATCGCTATTGAGATAAGATTTTAATTAAAATAGGAACATTGACCATTAGAATGATTTGAAATTGTCATTTTAAATTGTTGAACTGAAAATGAATCAAGAATGGAGATTTGACATCATAGCAATACTTTTCACATATTTGAAAACCAATTTTATTTGATTTCACTTAATTAATAACTTAGAGATTAGCATAAATAAACTCGAATCACTTTCTCTATACCATTATTTTATTATTAATTTCAACTACATCAAACACATAGTTCTCGTGGGTTCGACACTCTATTCATTATTTTATCACTTGATTATGATACCGTACATTTGCGGAATTTCAAAGGGTCCTGTTGTCGGAGACCATAGTATTTTACTCCTTTCGTAGTTTAGTGTATTATATTAGAAAAAAATTATAGTGTTTCTTTCTTACTTTTTTAGGATTTTGTATGCTAAATTTGAGACAAGGTGATTTTACTCAATTTGACCCGAAAATCGAACGTGAAAGCCCAAGAATAATTAACGAAGAAGGAGTGAATTGATTTTTAAAACTTTTTCAAAGAATTAAACTAAATTTAAGCAAGTAAGGATAAATTAATTCAAATAATAAGTACAAATATGAAAGCGATAAATAAAAGAGAAGATGATATATAAACGATATAATTGTAGAGGTTCAATACAAAGTAATGATATACGTCATTTGTTACCAAGCTCTCCAACACGAGTAAGGTATTTTTATTATATTGATAATTATGACCTCAATATGACCCGCACAGTGACTTACTACAAAGAACACCCATCCTTATATTAATAAACTTTCACGGGACGTCAATATGACCAACAAATTTAAAGTGCATGATTTCACAATGAAAACTTTCTCTTAATAAATGATAAAAATGAATTAAGTACTAAGAAATGCTAATATTTCAACGAACAGTAATAAATAATAACTCAAGTGTTTGATCTATATGATAATTAAAAATTTTATTCAATGAACCAAAATTTTTCAATGAGAATATGAAGAAAAAGTAAATGCAATGTAAGTTCAAAAGTCTTGTCAAAATATATATCTTTTTCAGTGAATGATAGTAATAAATTAAGCACCAAGAAAGAGATGTGAAGCTTTGATGAAGATGATGATTTTACAAGCTTAATTCAATCAATTAAAGTCTTCAATATGAAGAAATAAAAGAACTATATGCAATGTAAGCTCAAAAATCCTTTTCAAATTATATCTCTCTTTTATGAGTAATATAAATAAGTTAAATACAAAAAGAAAGATGAAATATTTTGATGAAGAGGACGATTAAAGAGTTTGAATCAGTCAAAATTTTTGATATGAAGAAATAAATGAAATGAAAGAAAATGTAAGTTTAAAGAAATATCTCAAAATATATCTTACTTTGATGCTCTTGAAAAATGATGTGAAAAATGAAAAGAATGAAGATATTTATAGAGTTCAAAAAAACAAAATTTTATGGCAGTTCAGATGAGTGTCAGTTGAACACCTCATGTTCGGAAGACCAGTATAGCCATTGTGTAAGAGAAATTTAAATCAGTTAACTTTTGGACCGTTGGACCTTTTCGATCGACCACCACTTCTGACTGGTCAACTATCTCGATAGATTTTGTCAATTTTCACGTGTTTACCCAATTTGATTTGTTTAGAATATTTTGATAAATGTAGACTTTTGAAAATTATTTTTAAACAAGTTTTCAAGGTAAATGGTATTTTAAAAATATGATATAAGTATAAGCATCATTTTAAAAATCTATTTTATCTTTGATCAAAATATTTTATCAAAATAACTTTTAGTGCACAAAATAGCTTTTAAAGCATAAATAGGCTTTTGAGTTTTAAGACATTTATTGCTAAATATGAAATTGTCAGTACCTTAACATTTGATCTAAGAAATCTAGTATTTGATTTTTTTCGAAGTTTGGTTCTTAGGCTCTTGTCTTGGATCTTTCTTTGACGTTCGATTCTTAAGCTCTTGATCTTGACTTTTCTTTGACATTTGTCTTTTAAGATATTTTCTTGAAGGACTTGTTTTGAATGTGTGATTTCGATCTTGACCTTCTTCATGAGTTCGATTTGTTATTATCTTTTGACAACAATCAATCAATTTGTCATTGGATACTTTAAAGACTATAGTCACTTTATATTCAATTAGTAGTAAACAAGATTAATTTAATTGTTATAATCAAGACTTTAAGATTATAATTAACCATAGGTCAACAATTTCGCCCTTTTTAATTATAACAAACAAGATGATTTGTAAAGTAATATCAACAAGAGATAGAGAATAAAGATCTTACATTTAAAGTATATTCCCTCTATCTTTTACAAACTGATTATCATCCATTTAAAACATATTAAATAATAGATGCAAGTTCAAAGTATATCATTCAAAGTGTATCATTTAGTCATTCAAAGCATATTATCTCACTCATCTTGATCCTTTTCGATATTTTTCAAATCTATCTTACTCAATTTCCCCCTTTTGACATAAGCTATAAGGTATCACATATGAGATCAAGAGCATATAAGATCAAAACTTTAAATTTAACCCTAGGAAATAATAATATTCCCCTTCAATTAAGCACAAAATGCCAAATATGCAAGTTTAAACAAGATGATAATCATCACATTTATAACCAATTACTATTCAAAGCATAAGTGATGAAATGTCAAAAACATAGACAACAGGGTAAAGTTTATATAAATTTCCACCAATGATGCACATAGAATCAATAATGTAAGAATACAATTTAGCATGAATTCAATTTAGCCACATACTTCAAATTCATCAATAATTTCTAAATCTCTTTGAATATATAAAAATCTATCAAGTGTTAGAGGTTTAGTGAGAATGTTGGCTAATTGATTTTCCATATTCACAAATTCTAATACAATATCCCCCTTTTTGGATGCCATTAGGCTACCATAGGTGTAATGTCTTAGTGCAACTAAGATATATAAAAATTCATTTTACGGTGCTAAGGTGTGATTCTTGAGTATTGGGTTGAAATCTAGCGCATAATCACACATTAAACATAATATCGAGTCAACTTGTGATTAAGTAAAGTAGAGATCTGATCATAGCTTGATATTTTGTTATGCTTAAGTATCTCGATCATGTTTGTCCAATTTGATTGATGAGCTCATTGGAGTTTTCATTGATTTCAACTCTTTCATTTCAAACTTATTGAGTATGTCCATGATGTATTTTGTTTGACTCCATTCCTTAGGTAGAGATTGATCACTTTGTAGTTCGAAAGATTTTTCTTCATCTTGTTGCACATTTGCTCCTTCCTTATATTGATCTTCAACACTTTTAAGATCTTCTATGTTTTGATTTTGAATGTTCATTTGCACAAAAGTTATTTCCAACCTACATCATTAATTGACCTTTATCTAGATTAGGAGGATTAGTTTTATCAAATGTTACATGCCCAAGAAAATTTCAATATCGGATTTTGAATAAAAAATTTCCAAATTTTATTTAGTACTTAAGATAAAAAGTTTTGCAACCGAACACTTTAAAGTAACCGATATTGGGAATTCTATTTTTCAAAAGTTCATATGTAATTTTGTGTTTTCTTTCCACTCACTAAAATTCTATTTACAATATAGCAAGCTGTGTTAATGGTTTTGACTAAAAAATATTGTGGTAAACCACCATTTGCCTGATATTTTCTTTGTTACCTACACAAATAATTCAAAATTTTCTATTAGGTACTCGTACAACCTTGGGTCCTTGGTAGTTAGTGTTAGTGGATTTTTGAATCCGCTTGTAGTTGTCCTCAAGGTATGAACTCTTTTTCATTGAACAATACAAAGTTACATGCCCATTTTTGTTGCAAAAACTACATGTGACATTTGGAATGAGGAAATTAAAGGCGACAAAGAAATATTTAAGAGATTTTTGTTTTAAAAATTGTTTGTATCCAATTCTTCCTTTATCAAAAATACATTTTTGTTCACCAAGTATTAAAATAAAAAAATTTCTTATCTTGAGTAAATTTGTGAACAATTTGAGTCAAATCTAAAATTTTTTCTAGTAAAGTCCTATTCTCTTTAATTAAAGAAACTTAATTGTCTTTTTCTTTTTTAAAATCATTTTGAGTTTTCAAAAGTTTCTTTGCCTCCTTTTCCAATAAAGGATTTTTCTTTTTGAGAATAGAATGATTTAGAGTAAATTTCTTAAATTCTTCAAAAAATTCATCATAAGAGGTAGATAATTCATCATATAAATAATTTTCATTTGAATTTACCTCGTTTTCAATAGCTATGAAGCATATGGTGACAATTTCCTCCTGACTTTTATCTTCTTCATGGTCATCATTATCATCACTCTCATCTCACGGTGATTGAAGTGCTTTTTGTTTTGATAAATCTCTTTTTGTTTGGACAATTGGTACTCTTGTGACCGGGTTTGTCACAATTATAGCAAACAATCTTATTACTTTTCTTTTCATCATTTTTTTCTTTCCTTTGAAATCGTCAATGGTTGCAAAGACCCTCCAATTTTTGACAAGAAGAACTAGGTCATCAAGTTCTTCATTATTCATATTTTCACTTTAAGTGCCTTTATCCATTGTCGACTTTAAAGCAATTTGACCCTTTTCCTCTTCTTTACTTTTCATTGTTTTCTCCTTTGTCTCAGTAAGATTTAGCTCATATGTCATCAATGTTCCATAGATCTCTTCCAATGGATATGTGTTGATCTTTGGCTCTATCAATATTCTTAACGAGTTCCAATCTTCCGAGGGTGACCCGCATTTTATTTAAAACTCACCATTAGTAAATTTACGA
>CAIGRN010181152.1:0-11846 GCA_903798345.1 Fraxinus anomala | reverse complement strand
CCGATAGATGGACAAAAGGGGAAGGCTTGAACAGTGACCGTATAGAAGTTTGGGTGGAGTAAATGGGTTTGTGGAATACTTGAAGCGGAGCCGATATTATGATTTTTGTAGTTCTACCGATAGAGGAACGGAGAGGAAGGGTTGAACAGACCCGGGTATTGAAGTTGGATAACTAGTCCATTACTTAAAATAATTTATTTTGAGAGAGTGGTGGGATGGCTAAGTGCTCTTGGACTGATGGTGGGTTATTGCTAAGCTAATGGGCTAAATTTTCATTTTCTTTTTGGGCTATTATTTTGGTATGGACTTGGATAGCCCTCAATTACAGCCCAGTGCTGCTGACCCCCATATCCGCCCTAGCTAACATCACTCCACGAAACAAGCCTTACCGCACAATCAACCCAACCAGGCCAGAATCCCCTATTCACGTCCTCACCATTATTATACCAAAGATTAACAAAGAAAAAACCCAAATTTTATCTTCTTCGATATTCAAAGATATCAAAACTCCAAAATCATCCCGAAAAATCATCTTCAGGCTAGGCGACTCTTTAAATAGAAAATCTATTTAGTTTATGCACAATGTGCAGATAAAGAAATTGATGAGCATTTTCTTGCCAACAGGATTGCTGTCAGTATCATCAAATTAGGGAGCTCAATGGGCAACGTGGAGGATATAGAAGTTGATGAAGACGAGGTGGGATGGGGCACTTCTCTGCGTGTTAAAATTGCCATGAATCTGCAGAAACCTCTGGCGAGGGGACGGATGGTAATGTTGGAAGGAATTAAGATGTGGGTGTCAATCCAATATGAAAAGCTCCCCTGGTTTTGTATAAAATGTGGAAGAATCATTCATGAAAAAGATGGATGTCCAAAAGCACTGGAGCTGAATATGGGGGCAAAGCAATATGGCAGTTGGTTACAAGCAGAGGTGGGGAATCGCAAGTATAAAACTTTTCCTACCTTCGGTTCATATCCACCTATTATGAAATTTGATACGACAGAGAAGAAACGAGTGGAGGAGGGTGGTGGCCACGATGGATTCCGGTGCCGGACGATGCTAATCAGGTGACTGGGCCTACAGTTGTCAACAGCGGAGATGGTGGGATGGTGATAGATACATCAGCGAAAAATAAGGAGTTAATTACTGGAAATCTGAAATTGATTGAAAATGAGCAATTGAATGAGTTGAACGGGGGATTGCAGGCGCATTCTGAGGATCGGAATTCTAACAAAGGTAATATATGCAGCGTGAAAGGGTGATTGGGCCACCAATTGATCAAATGGGCTTGGACCAAAAAAAAACTCAAGTTCAAACGAAGAGGCAATCTTGGGGGAACCACATGAACTAAATAAATGCAAAGCCAGGCCCACTTGGAAGAAATGAGCTCGTGTAAGTATTAACTCCCCAAACTTGTGTTCTGTGGCTGGAACAAAAAAAAAAGAACTAATGGTGCCTCTGAGGGTGAAAGTGTGAAGAAGAAAACAAAGGTGCAACATGGCATGGAGAGGGGCACGAATCAGATTCCGGAGATTGAGTATTTCTGTGTCCATTCTAATGAATTTGTATCGGCAGAGGCTGTCCTTCAGCCCTGTCGGGATCAATAAATGTCCTAAGCTGGAACTCCCGTGTGCTTGGGAACCCACGGAAAGTTCGGGTCCTCTCTGATTTAGTCAGGGAACAAGATCCCATAATCTTGTTTTTGCAAGAAAAAAGATTACATGATCGCAAGATGTACCGGTTGAAATTTCGTTTGAGTTTTGATAATTGTTTTTCTGTAAGTAGTGAGGGCAGAAGTGGGGAAATTGCACTATACTGGAAGAAGGATGCTACAGTTAGTATTAAATTTTTTTCAAAGAACCATATTCATGCTTCAGTGGAGCTACAAACAAAATAACTATGATTTTTCACAGGAATATATGGCCAACCGGAAGTTAGTCGAAGGATAGAGACTTGGAATTTGATGCGATTCCTCATGGTCCCCAGGGATACTGGATGGCTATTAATTGGCAATTTTAATGAGATTTTGAATCTAGCTGAAAAGAGTGGAGGGAGAGACAGACCGGATAGACAAATTCAAGATTTTAGAGATGCTATTGATGATTGTAACCTTGCTGGTTTGGGTTTTCGTGGACCTAAGTTTACTTGGAGTAACAATAGGGAAACAAGGGAAACAATCAGAGGAAGATTGGACCGAGGACCTGCAAATTTTAAGTGGAAATCATGTATCCAATGGCCTAAGTAAATCATGGATTATCTGCTTATTCTGACCATATACCAATCTCCATGTTTTTGCTTGCTGACTCAACACAAAGGAAATGAGCTAAGATCTTTCGGTTTGAAGCTATATGGACAACAGAAAAGGGCTGTAAAGAAGTGGTGGAAAGGGCTTCGAGAATTGACAAGGCTACTGATGGAATGAGTGGAATCAGTGAAAAAAAAATTAGTGTTGCAGTGAACTCTTATCTGCTTGGAACCAACAACATTTTGGGAATGTATATAAGCAGCTGAAGCACTCCAAGCACAAGCTGAAATATCTGACTGAGATAAATCTGACTAGATAGTCTCAGGAGGCACTGAAACAAGCTAGGATGGAGGTAAATAAGTGGCTTGAACGTGGAGAAATCATGTGGAGGCAGAGATCACGGGTCCTATGGCTGACTGAAGGTGATAAAAACACCTCATTCTTTCACCATAAGGCATCACAAAGGAGGTCTAAGAATTTTATAAGAGGTGGACGGGACTCAAATGGTAATTGAAAAGCTAATGCAAAAAGGGATGCTGAAATTTTGGCCTATTTTCAAAATCTATTCACATCTGATATTGCGAGAGGCAATGTACAATTTCTAGACAACCTGAGGGAGAGAGTGACAACCAAAATGAAAGAAGATCTGGAATTTGTGTTCACAGCTGAAGAGGTTAAATGGGCTTTAAATGAAATGCACCCTACCAAAGCTCCAGGACCAGACGGTATGGCCCCTATTTTCTTTCAAAAATATTGGTCTATTGTAGGAGAGGAAGTTACTTGTGCTGTGTTGAATGCTCTAAATAATGGTACTTTCCCTAGATCAATAAACCACACTTTTGTTACTCTTATTCCCAAAAGAAAGTAAGCGGTTATGGTGTCTAACTACAGACCGATTAGCCTATGCAATGTAATCTATAAGTTGATTTCCAAAGTGCTAGCGATGCGGTTAAAAAGAATACTACCAGTTTTAATCTACAAATCACAGTGTGCTTTCGTCCCGGGGAGATTAATTTCAAACAACATACTTGTGGCATATGAGCTAGTCCATTTTCATAAAACTAAGAGACAGGGAAATATAGGCTTTATGTCACTTAAACTTGACATGAGTAAAGCTTATGATCGTGTTGAATGGCATTACCTTTAATTAGTGATGGAAAAAATAGGATTTGGAGAAAAATGGATAAATTTGATCATGCTTTGTGTGAGATCAGTGTCTTTCTCTATCTTGATTTAATGGAGAACCAAATGGACCAATATACGCATCTAGGGGAATTAGGCAAGGGACCCCATATCTCCTTACCTATTTTTATTATACAGTGAAGGATTGGTTTCTCTGTTACAGAGAGCGGCTGATCAAGGAAAGGTGGAAGGTATTAGAGTATGCCGAGGAGCTCCAAAGGTCAACAATCTCATGTTTGCATATGATAGTGTCCTGTTTTGCAAAGCTTCTGTCCAGACCAGTACACATATACTCCAATTACTTGAAGAGCATGAACAAACATCAGGTCAAAAAGTGAACAGAGATAAGACAGCCATGCTAACACCACCAAAATTATGATCATTACTTAGGACTCCCATCAATGGTGGGTGGGAACAGGAAGAAAGCATTTTCAGATTTAAAGACAAAAGGTATGGCAGAAATTGCAGGGATGGAAAGAAAAACTTTTGTCGTAGGGTGGAAGAGAAATTCGTGTTAAAGCTGTTGCACTATCTATCCCCACTTACACAATGAGTTGTTTCAAGCTTCCAATATCTTTGTGCAAAGAGCTAGAGAGTATGATTGCAAAATTTTTGTAGGGAAAAATAGAGGAAGAAAACAAAATGCGATGGATAGGGTGGAAGAAGTTATGTAACACTAAAAGAAGATGAGGTATGGAGTTTAAGAACCTTCAGGCTTTTAATATGGCTCTCTTAGCAAAACAAGGCTAGAGAATTCTGCAAGAGGAATGACCACTGCTACAAAAGATGTACAAAGCTAAATATTTTCCTCATGGACACCTTAAAGATGCTAAATTGGGAGCAAATCCATCATATGCATGGAGAGGTATTTGGGAGGCAAGATAACTGCTATTTAAAGGTTGTAGATGGCGAGTTGGTAATGGAAATGAGATAAACATTTGGACTGATTACTGGTTACTGAACCATCGACTACTAAGCTACTTAGATGGAATTAATGTAGATCAAAGAGATTGGACAGTATCACAACTAATTGATGAGCACACTCGCCAATGGGATATTGAGAATGTTTCCAGAATGCTTCACCCTAGAGATGCTTATGAAGTATTCCAAATACAATTAGTAGGAGGACAAAATAGACCGGATCTTATAATTTGGGAACCAGAGAAAAATGGTGTCTATACAGTTCGGAGTGGCTATAGATTGTTTGTGAAGAACAATGGTGCGAGGCAGCTCAGTGAGGTGTCTTATGCTGATGACCAATGGAAATTTTGGAAAATGCAAATTCCCCATAAGATATGTGTGTTTACATGAAGAGTTTGCCACAAAGGGCTACCAACACTCAGAAATTTACTGGTCAGGAAAGTGGTAGAATATGCCAATGTAAATTCTGCAACAGAGAGGAAGAAGATATAAATCATGCATTATTATACTGTTCTAGGATTGAACCAGTGCTGTCAGCAAAGCTGAGCTTCTTAAAAAGTAATTCTGAGCAGCGGGACATTGCACATATAGTAAATCTAGTAATAAAAAGGAACATTCCCGGTGAACTAGAAGAACTATTCTTATGCTTGTGGAGAATGCGGTATAGCAGGAACCAGTTCATTTTTGAACATGATATATTTACTCCACATATGGCTATTGATCATGCCCTTATAGTTGTTGGTGAATTTAAGTGTGCACATAAGCAGAGACATCAAGGGACCCATCGCAGAGAATGGTGGAGCCCTCCTCCGGAAGGTGCCCTAAAGCTTAATATTGATGGGGCTTTATTTGAGGATCAATGCAGATATGGAACTGGGATGGTTCTCCGGGATGCAATAGGAAAGATGATTTTTTCAACAAGTAAACCAGAGAAGGGTAATATGGACCCAATGGAGGCCAAGCTTCTAGCGATGCTGAGAGGTTTACAGATTTACTTACCTTTGTCCATCTAGAATTTACGAGTAGTAAGTGATTCATTGTTGGTGATCCAAAGAGTGACAAAAGTACATGATGAATCTTTGTCCATTTGGGCAATCTTGATATATGAGATTCGGCAGTTAGTGAATAGATTCCCGAATATTGATGTAAGGCATGAAAGTCGCATATTTAACTCAGTTGCACATTGTCTAGCTAGGAATTCATGGCATCTTAATGACTTGATAGTGTGGTGGAATGATCCTCCGAACTTTGTTTCACACATTATTGAACATGATGCATTGACGTAACTCTCTTAAAGTTGTTTTAATGAAATGTGCTTTGTTTATCAAAAAAAAAAAAAAAAAATGACACTAATGGATTGATAGAATACAAAGGATCACTGATGTTTGATAGCCCTCAAAAGGTATGTTTAACTTAATGAAAGACGAATTTACAAAAATGTCTAATTCCATGCTTGTTAATTAAAAAGTGTCTAAGTTTGATAACTCTTGCAAAAATGACTGAATTTAGTACTAAATTGTCTATTATACCCTTAATGAAAAATGAAGCATTTTTTTAATTTGTCACTAATTTCAAACAGAAGAAGTAGCTTCCATGATAAACTACATTAAAATGACGTTCTCGACATTTGAAGTGTTTTTATCGATATTTGAACCATATTTATTTTGATATATCATTTGTCTAGAACGAGATTTCATTCCGAACATGAGAGTTCTCTACATTTCATGAAGTTTTTTATATTTGAAATGTAGTTCTCAGTATTTAATACATGTGTAAATGAGAAATATATCATTTTATTGTGATTTGACATGTGTACTTTTGAAATAAGTATGACATGTTATGTGTCAAAATTTTATTGGCCAACCAAATTTTTAATTGTATGCACATTTTTGTCTTTAGTATGGAATTATAAATTGTTAACAATGGTATTTTGGTAAAAAAAAAAAAATTACAAAATGGACATTGAACAAATTTTGGACATTTTTACAAATGACCATGTGAAAGTGGACATTTTTTGTAATTTCCACTAATGTGAAAACTGGATATTTTCATTGCATATACGCATTTGCAGTGGAGATAATCACTGCGAACTTCTAAAGGTTCAACTGCTGTTATGTCAATATTTATGAATTATGGATAAAATCTTCACGTTATGTAAGCTTATCTGCTATAAGAAGGTCAAAAATATATTATGAAAAGAAATTGCTTCCTTGAATGGACACATTTTTAAGGATTAAATACAGAATTGCTGGTCAGCATCAACCATCCATCAAAAGGATTATATGGCAACTGTTGGTGCTAGTCCAAGCCAAAGGCTGCTGTTGCTGAATCTTTTCTAACACCATATTCTTCTGTATACTTAGGACAACATGTGCATTTTCTTGATTTGCAAAAAAATGAAGTAATTATAAAGTCCTGAATTGTTGGGACTGATGTAACTGAAGGATGCATATATGCCCCCGCGCGCGCACACACACAGTTGAGGTTCCAATTGAGGACCAATTGCTGAATTCGGATTATGTACTTCCTGATCCGATTCAACTGCATTTTGGTATGAGATATTCACTACAACAACATGTGCCTGCGCAGTTATCCGGGGATCTTTCTTCTTTAGCTCCATATAGAACAATAGTGAATTGTCATTCATTATACTCATTGACCCCATGTTATCACCTACATCATATCTATCTTCAAGCAAGAAGTCATTTTATCGACTTTCTTCTCGGTGAATATAATATCAACCAGATTCCCGTAATTGTATCCACTAGGTAATAGAATACCAAAAGTCATTGCCTTTCATGTTATGAAGACGTTAAAGCATTCCATATCTGAATCCAAAAATATAAATTTAAGACTTAAATTCAGACATGCGTAATATCTTTACATTATTCTGATACTATTAAACCAACACCATTCGTAATCTACCAGGTATATAAATCNAGCATTCCATATCTGAATCCAAAAATATAAATTTAAGACTTAAATTCAGACATGCGTAATATCTTTACATTATTCTGATACTATTAAACCAACACCATTCGTAATCTACCAGGTATATAAATCGCCTAATTTGATATAATACTATTATTTGTTTTGTACCAAATTATATAGCATTCATAAAAACTGCTAATATGAAGTCAGCAATAGATGATTCCAGGGATGAAAGATCTACTGAATTCTTCAATAGTAATCACATAAAGGTATTATCTTTAGATGAATGACACAATGCATTCAGTACCAAACATAATTCAATGTGCAGTGTCAAGCATAACCTGTCATATTACATTTTGTTTACATGGAGGTAGAAATGCAAAAAGCCTGATGGAATTTACATTGAAGATTACATTGTATTGGAAGATGTATAAGATCGCATAATGATACATGATTAGCTACTAGTTCTTGATAAATTCAGTAATATTTTGAATTTCCATTCATCCGAAATACAAAACTAAATTTTCTTTTCATTACAAAGCCGAAATCAAAAGACATAACATATCTTGTAAGAAATTTATTTTTTAGGAAATCAGCAACATCAACCAAAACATAAGATACTAACAAAAATTCCATCAAGCATATAATAATAGTTAAAAATAATTTATTTATTATTATTATTATTATTATTATTATTATTATTATTATTATATAAATAGATATATAAACTTAATTGTCAATAACTTATAAAAAAATAATATAAATAATATTTCATCGGTGATATCCTGCTTTCTATTGGTGATCAGTAACTAAAGCACCGTCAATGTAAGATGAGTTATGCTCATAATATTTTCTTCCAAAAAGAATAATAGTGAATATGTTTAGATAACATTAATAATGATGATTGTAAGTGCTGAGAAAATAAAATATTAATCATATTTAAAGGAGAACAAAGCTTAGATGGGAAAAAAAAACACATGTTCATAATTTATAGAATACAATCTAAAAATATTTTATTATTAATATTATATAGAAAAATACATAGATATTTGAAGTTAACCTTCGATAAATTTTAGAAAATAAAACATTTCGTCTATAATACCCGACTTCTTGTCGACGATCAACAACTAAAGTATGTCAATGATTGTTGATCGGCCAAATTATTGTCGATAATTACATTCCAATCACCAACATATATTTATTTCTATCAAAGTTTATTATTATTATTATTATTATTATTATTATTATTATTATTATTATTATCGTTCTCGAAAAACATCTCTCAATGAATTTGTTTAAAGCCACATATTGCTCGAAATGTCTCTACATGTCAGTCAAAGTCTCAAACTCATACTTAGATTTTCTCTAGTAAAATGTAGCTTGAATCAAAACTTAGGCATTGGATTTGCAATTTTTAGATTAATCACGATGTTAAACTAATTTTGGGTAATCCTCAAACTTTCGGGTGAGATGGATTATAATACTCAATAATTTTTTGACCCAAAATAATAATAATATATATGACCAACAACAATGATAATTGTAGGAGGCGTGAGAAAATAAACATCATATTTTAAAGGGGGGAAATTTTAGATGAAAATAAACTATTCTTTTCATAATTTATTAAAGCTTGTAATCTAGAGGAATATTCTTGATAATAATAGGCAATAAAAATTCAAAAGATGAAACTAATTAGAAGAAGAAGATAGTAATTATAGCTAGACTAGTCTAAAATCTTGATGCATTTCTCCATTGTTTGTCTCATTCCTCTCTTCAAATTTTATGTACCTGTACCACTTTGCAGTCACAATGTACACAGCAAGATCAATAGTTGTCAGAGCTGCTAAAAGGAAGTAGAATCTGTCCAGATGACCATTGTTGAGGTTTCCAGGAATCCATCCCGGCATTTTATGAGAAACAGAAAGTTTCATGACTATAGTCACTAGCAAGCTACTCACATAATTTCCTAAGGATATGGAAGTCATGCAAAGTGCACTCCCAAAGCTCTTCAAACCATCGGGCGTCTGCCCGTTGAAGAATTCCAGTTGTCCAACGTACATGAAAACCTCTGATGCGCCAATTAAAACATATTGTGGAACTTGCCAAAATATGCTGAGAGTACTCGAACATTTCAAGCAATCTTTCGGCACGTATTTCAGCCTAAAATGCTCGACTGTACCTGCTGCTATCATTGCCATTATAGCTATAATTAGGCCAATTCCCATTCGTTGGAGCCCAGTTAGCCCTTTGGAACTAAACTTTCTCAATCTTGCAACAAGGGGGTCAAGAACTCGCCTATAGATGAAAATAAAAGCTGCAACGCTAAGAATGTCGAAGCTAGACATGCTGGCCGGAGGAATATGAAAGCCTGCAAAAATGGTTTTCATGGCAGCCCCTTGTTCTACGAAAAGAGAGGCCATCTGAGTGAAGACAACAGAGTATAGTATGGTGCATAGCCAAATTGGAAGAAGTCTAAGTATGCATTTTACTTCTTCAACTTGTGTTACTGAGCATAGGCTCCATGGATTAATGCCAAGGTCATTTCTTTCTAAATTATACTCATTTGATGTGATAACCGCGGCTTTGTCCAAGAACCTACATACAACAATAAGAAACTAAATCTTATGTCCCCAAATTTAAAAATATTTATGTCAAAAGGAGAAACTTAACACTTACTTGAATCCATGGGTATGATGTATTTTTCTGTCCCCACTTTCTGCAAGCTCCTTAACATCTACTTCATATAATTCATCATCAATTGAGGGGAGCTCAGCTTTCCATTTTCTTAATGCAGCAACAATCACTTGGCAAAACCTTGAAAGAGGATTTCCTTTTGGTATAAAATGTCTATACCTTGGTGTCCCAACAAGGAACAAGATTAGCGCAACTATAGCTGAACCAGCTGATGCCCAAAAGCCTAATGCCCACATTCCCTTGTCCTCATAATAACCCAAAATTGTGTTTGAAAAGAGAGATCCAAGATTTAAAGCCAAGTAAAAGTAACTAAAAAAGGACACTTTTGAGTGGCTTTCTGTAGGGTGATCTTCATCAAATTGGTCTGCTCCAAATGTTGCAATATTGGGCTGATACCCTCCATTGCCAAGAGCAATCAAGTAAATGGATATGTAGAATAGAGCAACATCAATGGTGGAGTGAGGAGTACAAGGTGTTTTTTCATCCCCACAGCCACTAGGCTTGACTAAGAATATGTATGATGTTAAAGATAGTGAAACCAAACCCTGCAATCAATTAAGCATAGCTATATTAGTGTAAAATAGCTATTAAGATTGATGACGACTCGATCAAGAGTACGTGGTTAATAAACTATGACAAATGGACCAATCTAGACTTGTAAAGTGTGTCGAGCTCGTCCAAGTCAGTCAAGGAAATAAAATATTTAAAATTTTACAATAATTCTATTTTTGTAGAAACAAAAAATAAATAAAAAATAAAAATCCGAAAGGTCAAAACATTTTTGCCCATGATGCGAGCCAATGAAAAAAAAATGATTTAAATTGGCTTAGCCGGGATATTTTTATGACTTTGGCCCGACTCAATTAAGGAATTTTTAAACCGAAATAATAAAAGCAACATCGTTAAATACATGAATATAATACTTACTGGGTGACGCTAGAGGTGGCAAACGAGTCTAGCGACTCGTCAGCTTGGTTGCTCGACTCATCAAAACATGGCTCATGAGCCGCTCGGGCTCGTCCGAGCCAAGCCCGCTCAGCTCGTCAAAGAACGAGTTGCCCACGACTCGTGGGCTCGTCTAAATTGAAGGGTTAAGTTTTTTTTAAATAAGTTTATTTTAAATAAATAATAATATATATATATATATAAAAACCGAGCTCACGAGCTAAAGCTCGGCTCGGGTATTTGTAACTAGCTCGTTACAAAACGAGCACGAGCCAAGCTCGTAGGTATATGGGCTGAGCTGGCTCGGCTCGGCCCATTGCCACTGCTAGGTGACGTGCAGCTTTTGCCTTCGTATAATCCATTAAAAGTAGTTATATATGAAACTACAGTAGAATCAGATTATTTCATGTTTGTCTTGATCAGCCATTTTGATCATATATCTACATGTATATATGCATATATAAGCGCGATATTATCAAATATGTCAAAGGATGACATAATCTCTCAAGCACATATTTAGATTCGACTACAACAAAAAATAAATTAATATAACAAAATATGGAAATGGTAACTTACACCGTTACACGTCATGAGTAACGAAAACTTCCCCCTCCTTACCACCACCCTAACCCAAAGAGCATGTTTACTGGTGTGTTACTTTCTTCCTCCAAACCTGACTTTTTAAGTTAACTTTTTACTCATCAAACTTACTCATCTGAAAGCAAGTCTTTAACTTTTTGAAAACATCCGAACGTGTTCGATATGATAGTTGCCCTAGGAAGGTTTTGTATTGCTAGTTTCGGACCACTAATATACCGAATCAAATGTACATACCAAATTTAAGATAATGGAATGAGAAGAAAGTGAATTTTCTTCAATTGCACATTAACTATTTTATGAGCTTATTTGTAAAGAATAAATTGGATA
>CAIGRN010181145.1:0-11328 GCA_903798345.1 Fraxinus anomala | reverse complement strand
AGAAAATTAGATGACTTTAATTTTTGTTGACAAGTCATCTCAAACCGACCAACCCAACCCGATCGATACTTGATTGGGTTGGGTTAAATTTTAATCAAACCGATCATATTGGGTTGGGTTTGAGTTGAAGCAAAAATCGACCCAACCCATGCCCACCCCTAATAGTAGAGACAGATGCGTCAGACTTAGGGTATGGTGAAGTTCTCAAACAGATCCCTTTAAATTCAAATCAAGAACTAGTAAGATTTCACTAAGGAATCTGGATTGGTCCTCAAAAGAACTATTCCACTATCAAAAAGTAGATTCTTACTATCATCCATGTGATTTCAAAATTTCAAGATGATTTAATCAATAAAAATTTTATTTTAAAAACTGATTGTAAAGCTTCAAAAGACGTTTTGCAAAAATACATAAAAACCTTGTTTCAAAACAGATTTTTGCAAGATGACAAGCAATTCTATCTTGTTTTGATTTTCAAATTCTATATATATAAGATTCATCAAACTTTCTTGCAGATTTTCTTACTAGAGAATTTCTGCACAATAAAGTGAGTGAGATGAGTTCTTCAGAGAAAAAGAACAAGAAAAAGTTTCAAATTTCCCTAAATACAATTGATGATTACATTCAAAATTTTCATAGAGGATCTAAAGAAGCATCCTATAGTTCTCAAAATATCACACTTGCCTCAAAAATCTTTCAAAAACCTACTCAAACAATTCCCGAAAACAAACTCAAATTATAGAAAAGCTCTTCAAATAGGATCTAGTAAACTTCAAGATGTCAACCCTCCAAAATCCTTTTCATAGTTTACAAAATCGGTCTATTTGTCCATTTTCAAAATGGAAACATCTTGGACTCAAAAATATTTTTCTCTTGAAGAGCATCTTCAAGATTTCTTTCCTCGTGCTCTTCAAGATTTCTTTCCTCCAAATTCCCATTTCCTTCCAACCAGTATCAAGAAATCCCGTGAGTATTATGAAGTTATCCTTATTAAAACTGGATCAGCTATTATCACTCACACTCCAAGCAACAAAAATTCAAAATACATTGATTTTTGAAAAATCTCTATCCAAAGGAGACTGGGATTGCACCCTTGAGAAGAAAAACGAATGAATATTTCAAAAATCGATTCTTCGAGTCAAAATTCAATTATCTGGACTATAAAAAGGCGTGGATCAATGTTTTCTTTTATAAACTAGTGACACATTCATGGTTTATACTTTTCCATCAAAATTGCCCATCAAATTTTCCAAAATAGTTTCAAAATTGGTTCGAATTCTTTGGACTTGACGAAACGATTTTACCCAATAAAGATCGTCAATGTTTCGAACACTTCAAGGCAAAAACCTTTTTAAAGCATCAAGAAAATATTTTATTTCAATTCGCGTTAAACCTCAGTTTCGTAGATTTTCTGCTGGGATTTCCACTTAATTTAGAGTCAAAATCCTCCAGAATTCAAAGAATACAACGTTAAAAGAATTGTTAGACATTTCAAAATTAAATGGTGGTCAAAATACCATGAAACAAACTGTTGTCCTAAGACAGTAAATTCATGGATCCAAGAACAAATAAATTTCGATATTTCAAAATTATCCAAAGAACAACTGGACAAGATTGCCGATTTTCTTGCTGAAAAGTCAAAACTTTTAGCAATGTTCAATCAATGTTCAACTCCAGATGAACTTCAAATTGTTTCAAACAAAATCGCTGCTCTTGCTGAAACTTCATCAAAGAAATCAAGTTAAAAATATTCTTCTTCACAAGATTGTGAACAAAGCAACAAAGATATGTGCTTTCGATAAAATATTGATGATTTAATCGAGGAAGATACTCAAAGAAATTCCCCTTTAAAATGACTATACGAATCCAGTTTTCTTGACGATCTTAGAAATTACCGGGTTAAGAAATCAAGAAACATGCTCTTTCAAATGTGTTTGCCAACAAACAAATTATTCCCGTAAGCCTTGCCGACACTCAAAAGATACCAAACAACTTTATTAAAGCCACTTTAATAAAGTTTTTTAAAAGGCCGAAAAGGCAAGGATAATAATTCAAAAAAGCAGAAGACAAGTGGCGGACAAATTTCAATCAATCAAGTGTAATCAACTATTTAAGAAGACAAGTGATAGACAAATTTCAATCAATCAAGTGTAATCAATTATTCAAGAAGACAAGTGGCAGACAAATTTCAATCAATCAAGTGTGATCAACTGTTCAAAGATTCTTGTATACAATTCAATAAGTTTTCAAGTCCGAAACTTCACTATATATTGTGTTTAATTCTAAAGTTTTAGGCAGAGTGAATTTAGCAGAGCTAAGTTTTAGCATCTCAAGAAAGCTTCGTATCAATCTTGTATCTACTTACAAAATTGTACTTTTATTTCAATATCAATAAATTTTCTTCATTTCAAAAATATTTTTGCATTTCTCTACATCAAGATAATATATATATATATATATATATTTGAAATTGATATTACAAGATTTTGAATACAAATTATTGTAAAGAAAATTAGGAATTACAAGGAATATTTCTAAATTTCTTGAAGAAGTTTTTTTCTCCCGCTAAAAAACTCTTCTCAAAAGTTTAAGTCTTGATCTTCCTTTATACTTGAAATCTTCATTAAACCCTATTGAAGGAATATTGAATACTGCTTGAATGATTCTATCGGCCATAGAATTTGATTATTGCATCAACTTTAATAAAGTAGTCACTACTTTAGTAAAGTGAGTAGGGTGGTTGGCTATCACATCATACTTTGTCGTTGAAATAATTTCTACTTTAATAAAGCAGCTTTATTAAAGTTTTGTCTTTTGAATGTCGGTGGTGCTGGTAGAAATAACTTTTAAGGTGGAAGATATAATTTGAACGACACTTCTTTTAGGAAACAAATTCATAAAACCTCAAACATTACCTGTTGGAAATGTTATCAAACATGTCATTATTCCAATAAATGCCCAATGAAGGGAAATATTAATAATCTTTAAATTGATGAATAAATTAAACTTGAACTTCTCAATTTACTCAATTCTAGTAATGATGAAAAATTAGATGATTCTAAGATTGAACAAGTTTATCAACATCAAGAAGATTCTGATATTGAAACTAGTTCAAATTCCTCTTCTATTTCAAGTCAAGCACATAAGATTTGTGGTTGTAAAACCATGTGTCTTACTCAAGAAGAACTAGTTCAAATTCCTCTTCTACTTCAAGTCAAGGACAAGATTTGCGGTTATAAAATCATAAATGTTCTAATTTAAGAAGAACTTATTCAAAACATAGTTGAAAGGATCGAAGATCCTCAATTAAAGAAAAAGTTCTCAATTCTTTTACCCTCTACTTCAAATCCTGCAGTTACACCTTTTAATATAAAGGACATATTAAATAGGTTTAATACTACATCATCTTCTTCAAAATTTTCTACTTTTGAATTACGTTCAGAGATCAATGAGATGAAATCTCAAATTTCAATTCTTGAATGTTAAATGAAAAATGTTCGTATAGAAGTTGTTCTCTTAAAAACTAAAACATTGGAACAAGAGAATGCTTCTAATGATGATGATTCCTCCTCTTCTGAAGAAGAAGCTTCTACAAAATATTATTGAAATGTTCAAACGGAAGAAGAAAAAGTTAATGTTATCAATCGAATTCAACTTACAAAATGGTATTACAATATGACTATTGGAGTCAATAAAGATTTTAAATCCACATTCAGAGTTTTAATTGATTTCGGAGACGATCAAAATTGTATTAGGGAAGGACTTATCTCTACAAAATATTTTGAGCAAAATTGTATTAGGGAAGGACTTATCCCTACAAAATATTTTGAGAAAACTACTGAGTGTCTTTATGGTGCAAGTGGTAAAAAACTCTATTCAATACAAACTTTCAAAAACTCATGTTTGTAATTCAAATATTTGTTTCAAAAATATTTTTATTTAGTCAAAGACTTGGACCAAAAAGTTATACTTGGTACTTCTTTTATTGTTCAAATTTATACCTTTCAAGCTGATTCAAAAGGACTTACTACGAATATTTTGGATCAAGAAATATTTTTCAAATTTACAAATCATTTTCTTATAAAAATATTAATTCTTTAAAAGAAGCATCAATTTCAAAAATTATTAATAATATCAATTTTAAGAAAAAACGTATTCAGGGCGTGTTTGACCCAAATTATTTTGAAAGAATGCATTTTCGAATGGTAGATTGATGGAAAATGTGTGGTTGAAAAAGAAGAAAAAGTTATTGATGTGATGAAAAATATTATTTTATTGAAGAATATGTGATTGAAAATGAGTAGAAGAAAGCGAATGAAAATTTTAATGTAACTCAAACAGGGGCTCAATTTCTTAAAGAAGAAATTAAATTCCAAAGAATTGAAAAGCAATTAAAAAATCTTTAATATAAGAAAAAAATTCATTTTTTTTCAAAAACAAATTGAAAGTGAAATATTTCTACTATTCATAATGCATTTTGGGATAGAAAGAAACATATTGTTTCTCTTCCATATGAAAAATAATTTCATGATTCCATGATTCCTACCAAGTCTCATCCTATTCAATGAATAAGGTGTTACTTGACTTTTACATCAAAGAAATCAATGATTTACTTAATAAAATGACTTATCCGCCCAAGTAAATCTCCATGGAGCTGTTCAACTTTCTACGTCAATAATTATGTGGAAATTGAACGAGTTGTTCCTAGACTCGTTATCAATTACAAGCCTCTCAAAAGCTTTTCAATGGATTCGATATCAATTACCTCAAAAGAAAGATCTGTTAAATAGATTACTCAAACTTATTATCTTCTCAAAATTTGATATGAAATCTGGTTTTTAGCAGATTCAAATCAAAGAAGAAAATAAGTAAAAAACTGCTTTAAATGTCCCTTTTGGATAGTACGAGTGGAATGTTACGTCATTCGGTCTAAAAATGCTCCTTCTGAATTTTAAAAAGTTATGAATGACATTTTCAATCCTTTTCAAAATTTTATCATTGTTTATTGTTTATATTGATGATGTTCTAATATAGTAAGAAAGTTTAGAACAACTTTTCAAGCATCTTAATGCATTTATTCATGTTATTAAGAATAATGGTTTAGCTGTTTCAGCTAAGAAATTTGTTCTTTGTCAAACACGCATTAGGTTCTTAGGCCATTTCATTCATCTAGGAACCATTACACCTATTCAAAGAAATCTAGATTTACAGAAAAATTTCGTGATGAAATTCTAGATAAAACAAGTTAAAAGCACTTTTTAGATTGTGTCAATTATGTTGCCGATTTTGTCAAAAATATTAGGCTACTTTGTGCTCCACTATTTCAAATGTTACAAAAGCATCTACTATCGTGGACCCTAGAGCACACTTTAGCCGTTCAAAATGTCAAAAAAGCTTTTAAAAGCATCTTATGTTTATCAATTATTAATCCACTTGCTTCTATTATCGTCGAGACAGACGCGTTTGACAAAGGATATGGTAGGATATTAAAATTGATTTCAAAAGAGTCTTATCAAGAACAGTTGGTTAGTTTCACTAAGGTGTGTGGAGGACCCAAAAGAACTATTCTACTATCAAAAAAGAAATTTTATTAATAGTAATATGTATTTCAATATTTCAAGATAATTTAATCAATAAATAATTTGTTTTAAAATTAGATTGCAAAGTTTCAAAATATGTTTTACAAAAAGACGTTAAAAATCTTGTTTCAAAACAAATATTTGCAAGATTGCAAGCTATTTTGTCATGTTTGTATTTCAAAATAGTATATATACAAAAAAAATCTAATGTTCTTGCAAACTTCCTTACAAGAGAATTTATAAAGAAAAAACTTTCTTAAAAAAGAGATAGAATTGCGAGAACATCAAAATTGTGAGCAAGATAGATTATCAAAATGGATTCTTCTTCAAAGAAGAATGAGAAGAAAACTTCAATTCCTTTACACTCAATTGAGGATTACATTCAAGGATCAAAAAGAGGAGAACAAAGTTCATCTTCTACTTCTCAAAGAACAACACAAGCTTCAAAAACTCTGTCCATTTCTACTTTTCAAAAACTTGGAAATTTTCAAAATATAAAAATTTTCAATATACCAAAAATTTTACCTTCAAATTAAAAAAAAAAAAAACTGTTCAACTTGGCTTAGGAAAACTACCTGACATTAAACATTCCAAAACTTTTCATTATTTTACCAAACCTATTCATTTACCCATTCTTGAAATGGAAACCTCATGGATACGTAGGTATTCATCTTTAAATGAATTCATTTGAGACATTTTTCCTTCTCAATTTTATTTCATGCCTCAAAACATAAAAAATCAAGAGTATTTTATGAAGTTATCCTCATAAAAACTGGATAAGTTATCATAACTTACACTCCAAACCCTTAAAAACCCAAACAAATTAATTTTTCAAAAATAAGTATTCAAAAGATATTGTCTTATGAAGATTGGGGACAAAACCCTTGGGATGAGAAAAGAATGTGATATTCGAAAATGAAACATTTGAATCTCGTTTCACTTATCTTGATTACAAGGATTCTTGGTATCATTTTCTTCTACTTTAGACAAATGACACACTCATGGTTTATTCTTTTTAGCCAATGATGCCCTTCAAGTTTTCCAAAATGATTTCAAACTTGGTTTGAATGTTTTAGAATTAACGAGATGATTTTACCTAGTCTTACTCGTCAAGAATTCGAACTTTTCAAAAAAGAAGCAAAAACATTTTTAAAGCCCCAAGAAAATGTTTTGTTCCAGTTTGTCTACAATTTCAAGATTTCATGCATTTTCCACCTTAAAAGTTATTTCTACCAACACTATCGACATTCAAAAGACAAAACTTTAATAAAGCCGCTTTATTAAAGTAGAAATTATTTCAACGACAAAGTATGATGTGATAGCCAATCACCCTACTCACTTTATTTAAGTAGTGACTACTTTATTAAAGTTGATGCAATAATCAAATTTTATGACCGACAACATCATTCAAGCAGTATTCAAGATTCCTTCAATAGGGTTCAATGAAGATTTCAAATATGGATTTCAAGTATAAAGGAAGATGAAGACTCAAGCTTACGACGAGTGTTTTTAGCGGGAGAAAAAACTTCTTCAAGAAATTTAGAAATATTCCTTATAATTTCTAATTTTCTTTACAATAATTTGTATTCAAAATCTTGTAATATCAATTTCAATATTTCTTGAATAAATTAATATTTTCTTCCAAATTTGTTTGTCCCCTGGGCCTATATATATATATTATATATATANAAAAAACTTCTTCAAGAAATTTAGAAATATTCCTTATAATTTCTAATTTTCTTTACAATAATTTGTATTCAAAATCTTGTAATATCAATTTCAATATTTCTTGAATAAATTAATATTTTCTTCCAAATTTGTTTGTCCCCTGGGCCTATATATATATATTATATATATATATATATATATATATATATATATATATATTGAAACCTGAGTTATGTATTAAGAAATAAAATTTGGTAAAAAAATCGAAAATAAAAAATAAGTTATTTACATTAAAGAGCACTTACGTTTAGATACAATGTAGCAATAAACTGGTTTTAATATGAATCGAGAACCCAAAAACATTGAGATCAAATAAAGCCAGTAAAAATTTACAGAAAAAGCACCTCATAGTTTCGAAGCGATTGCTCCGGGATAACACGCCACTCCTTCCGAAAAGACATGACATCGGCAAAGAAACGCCACGCGCGGCGGCATCACCGGCCGCAACGTCCATTCTGTACAAGATACTTCTCTTCCGTACAAGAAACTTCTCCAATGTCCTTACTCCCAAAAAATAAATGAAATTGCGATTCAAAACCCTAAAACAAGGAAAACAGAACGACGGAGAAAACTATGGTGATTCAATACCCTAAAATGAAAAATCTACAGAATGAGAAATTGAAATGGAGGGTTTAAAGGGACTGGAAAAACGAATAGAGTTCAGAAACGTTGACGACATGGAGAGCGAATTTGGCGTATGAAACAAAATTCTGGAAGAAATGAGGCTCCCGCCTTTTATATGTGTGATCAGATACACCCCGATCAGGAGACCCTGACCATGATTGTCTAGGCCCTGATTTAAGCAAATCTGAACCGTCCGTCATGGAGATATCAGATTGGGTCTGGGCTTATACAGTATGGTTGTTGTCATATTGTGTGTGGGCTTTGAGAATAAATGGGCCTTGTACTGACTATTAAAAGGGAATTGACGTATGCCCATTTGGGTGGAAATTAAAATCAATATTTAATCTAAATTAAAGTCAACAATTAATTTTAACCACATATTTGATGAGATTCATAACTTTTTAACAACATATTTTATCAACTTTTATTAAAATTTACTAAAAATCTAATTTTAATCCTTACCAAACAGGGGCTAAGTAATAATCAAACAATTAATTTTAACCATACATTTCCATGCACAATTTTTCAATCACACATTTAATCAACTTTTATTAAAATTTATTAAAAATCTGATTTTAATCTCTACAAAATAGGGGCTAAGTAACGCTCAGATTGGGGTATTTAGTTTTTAGCATTTTTATAAAAAATTTAATTGTGGCATCACTTCCAACACTCGTAAGCCATGTTTGATCTATATTATTTTTTTCATTAACATTCTTTTACTCATTTTCAACCACATATTCTTTAATAAAATAATATTTTTCATCACATCAATAACATTTCCTTCTTTTTCAAACACATATTCTCTCATTTTAATATTCACCAAACACACTCTAAGTAACTCTTACGTTGTTGTAAAATTAAATACTTTAGTGCATGTAAAATCAATTAAATACAAACACATGGTCTAGAGAAAATTTGCAACGTACATGAATAAGAGGGTTGACCAAGGGAAAGGATGTTAAGTTTGGATAGGAATCAAGCCTGTAGCTGAATTGTGAGCTATGTTTAAAGACTTATTCGTCATTAGCAATAAAGGTTGGAGGAATGAGATGCTGTTTATTTAAGAAATGTAGAAAAAAGCAAGAAATCCCAGCTTATCAATGCTCGAAGATTGCCAATTTTTGCTTTAAAGGATAATTTTTGAGATTTTACACACACTGAAAGGAGGAAGTGTTGGTGCACAAAACATCCGTAAACACAATGAAATCTCAGTAGTGTTGGGTAACTTAACAAATTCCAGTCTTCTTCATTTAGCCGATCTTGTTAGACAAGCTTTTTCTAGATACTTCTTCTTAAACTCAAATTTGCGATTTGACATTGTTTCATGTAGAAACATATTAATCACGATAATATCATATTTTCTATGTGAACATAGCTTCTCTCTCTTATACTTATAAATCACCCCATGTATATTCAATTACAAAGAAGATAATATGGATACCAGATCTGATCACATACTTATAGTAGGCAGAATAAAAATTTGTCATCGTTAACATAACTAGATAACATCACTTATGATTCCTTGCGACGCCATATATTTAGAGAACCATACTTACGATTTTCTCTACTACATCAGCAATTGGAAGTTTTTATCTTATCCAATACGAGCGGGAGAACAAATCTAATATGGATATTTTACTTCCTCACAAATACATTGAAGTAAATCAATCAAATAAAAAACAAACAAATAAACATTTATTTAGCACCCGTTTTGCCCTCATTATTCCATATAATAATGAGTTGAATAGTATTTTTTTTAAGAATGCATAGTTAAAAAAGGAAAAAAAATTTGATTTTACGTGTATATTATTTTATTGATGAATGTATGATCGATAAGAAAAAAAATGAATTATAATTTAATGGAGAATAATAATAGTCAAGCATGGCCTTAATAACTTCTTGTTTTACTTTTAAGTCCCTGCTTGGCTTTTAACTAAAAATTTGAATTTAAATTTAAATTAATAATTAGTTTTAATCATAAATTTCATAATATTCATAACTTGTCAATCATACAGTCCATCAACTTTTATCAAAATTTACTAAAAAAATTATTTTTCTTTTTTTAAACGAAATAGGGGCTAAGTAAATTTCTCATGCTTAGCCAATAAAATATAACGTAAATTTGGGACAAAAACAAAAACAAAAGGAGAGGAAAAATGTGGGGGGATTTGGTGCGTTTCACGTTTACATCACTTGTACTTTTATCTCCATTTAGGTCCTATTTCACTTGTACACTAACCAATCCTCTTTGACGAGTTTTATAGTCTGGAAAAAGAACAATTTCCTTAACGTAATACTCGCAACAACTCTCCCAGTTGTCTGCTTAATTTTTGCAACGTTAAAACTTGAATTCAATACTGGTTTGTTGTTACATATTTTGATTTTTTATTGGAATCATCAATGCAGACACATGACGTGATTGACTGGAAAGTTAATGTAAGAATTTGCAGCATTCTTTAATATAAATTTCAGGTCCAGAAACTTACTTGAAATGATGAATTTGAAGATCTTTTGAATGGCTGAATCACCTTACATTCCGAAACTCCAAAATCTGCATTTTCATGTTCTCCAATGGTCCCATTCCGATCACGATGGAATGAGATATTATCCACAATTTAAGTGTCAATTTTTGTGAGATTTCATACCAAAAATATGGTTATAAGGACTTTCCAATTTTGGTGTCAATTTCTATACGAATTTACACATTTTTTCATACCATCTTTTTCCTTCCCTCCAAGGCATAATGAATGGAGATTGTATGGGAGTTAATGATAGTTTAAGAGTTGTATGTTTGAATTTTAAATTCAAACCACTCCATCCAACCATTTTAATGACGTGCTGGTGCAACAGCACGCTGCAAGCGTAGTTGTTGCAGCGACGCTGCAACAGCTAGCAGTACTCGTCGGCGAGCGCTCGTTCCGACTGATATGGGGCGGTGACGGCAAGCACCTCCCTCCATTATTTCCTGTTTAATTTTTAGGGTTAGGGTTTGGATGAATTTTGGGGGCGGGGAAATTGGGCTAGAAATTTGAAGTTTTGAGGCTCTAGTTTACAATTTTGAATTAGGGTAGTATTTAATATTTCAGCCCCTACAGTTAAAAACTTTTGTTATTCGGCCCCCTAAAGTTGTAATTCACTCAATTGGGGCTTTTAAAGTTTCAGGTTTAATAATTCAGTCCATAAGGTTTGAAAATTAATTAATTTGGGCCATTAAAGTTCTAATTTTTGTAATTAAACCCTTGAAAGTTCATAATTGGTTTAAATTGGCCCCTGAAGTTTTAAATAATTAATTTTTGGATCCTTAAAGTTTTGTAAAATAATTATTGACCCCTAAAGTTCTGGATAGTTAAGTTTTAATCCCTTAAGTTATGAATTATTAACCCTAAGGTCCCTA
>CAIGRN010181131.1:0-15322 GCA_903798345.1 Fraxinus anomala | reverse complement strand
AATTTGTTCGAGTCAAAATTACTGTAACAACGTTGATTACGATTGTTTGGACGGAATTCAAGGTTTGGGACCGACACTACAATTACATATAATGGTTTGGGACTTCGACCGTAAAAATTAAAGATTTAGGTGTAATTTGCAATAAAATAAAAGATTTGGGACCGCGGCTGCAATTTTCCCATATAACAAAGGTGGTTATTGGAGGATAAGCAATGGGAGCCCATACTCTCTGAACTCAAAAATTTGTCAGAAATCTTTTTACTTTTCGTGACCATAGTTGAAAAATGTTGAGGGTTGGGGGGAGGGCCCCCGGTTGGCGGTGGGGGGGTTAATAATTTTGATGATAACCATAGGCCATGCCTTGTGGCAGGTAAATTGACCGGGGAAAAAAAAAAGAGAACTACAGGGGACAAATGTGACTATTAATTTGTTCCATTTAAATAGGTTCAAATGTTAATTGCAATTAATCTACATATTTTGTATTAATCATTCAACCAAATAGTGAAATTTCAAAATATATAAATTTAGAGCTCCATTTTTTTTTCTTGGAGAATAGATTTTGTAATCATAATTTTTTGGAGAATAAGTAGTTGAGAAGAGAAATTTTTTTTTGAATTTACATGCAAAATTATTTTATTGAAATAATTTGTGGTTGAAAATAAGTAAGTTTAAGAAAAAAATTAATATTACAAATTCAATTCCATACCAATTTAACTGCATTTAAAAGTTTAAACAATTAGACACGAAGATTTTATTATGATATTCTTATATCCCCTCGTATATATGTATACAAGAAGGTTCCAACTTTTATGGCTATAAGACAAAAATTCAATCAGAGGTATCCAAAAATTTCTCTAGGGTAGTCGACCATTTTGTTTGTAACACCTCATGTTCCCACCCCCATCTAACAATTTAAAATTGTGCTCGACAGTTACCATCTATTTAGGTCACAAAATAACACACAGTAGGCACATGATGAATGGTTGATGTGTATTATTCTCCAAAAACAACTTCTTTCAACTTTGAATGCTATTAAGTGGGAATATACCTCCTACTCATCATCTTCTTCTTAGGAGGGTATTTGGTAGGGATTAAAATTAAATTTTTAGTGGATTGAGTTTTTAAAATGTGTGGTTAAAAAGATATGAGATCCATAAAAGATGTGATTAATATTAATTGTTTGACTTTGACTTAGATTAAAATCAGATTTTAATTCGGTATAAACATGCCCTAGACACGATGAAATTATTTTTGAACAATTATAACTACATGTCACTTTTACATGTCCACCACATCTCCTTTTGCCGTCTAAATAGACGATTTACGCCAAAAGGTACCATGTGCACAATTCTAAAAGCTTGAGGACAATGATCCTAAAAGTTAAATGGCCTCTTCAGTAACCATTGTATACTTGAGTTTGAGGCAAAACTACATACACCAAAGGTGGTTTCCCAAGCGTATATGTGTCTTAAGACACTAGGGACATGTTCTCTTTACCATTTTCAAGTCATTTTCTGTTTTTTTATTTTTCAAAATAGTGAAAACGCATTTTTGAAAATAAGTTAAAAATTTAAAAGAAAACTCAAAACGAGAAATTTTGTCGTTTTAGGTGTTTTCAGTTATAATCAAGCCAAAATTTTCAAAACGCGTTTTGGGTGTTTTCAAAACAATTTTTCAAAATGCTAAAAAGATATTTTGTCGTTTTAGGTGTTTTCAGTTATAATCAAGCCAAAATTTTCAAAACGCGTTTTGGGTGTTTTCAAAACAATTTTTCAAAATGCCAAAAAGAACACATTTTCAACAATCTCAAAATAGATACTCAAAACATAAAACTCAAAACACAAAACTGAAATATAAATAGAATAGTCCCTAGTTGATTCATCCCAATGGTCATGCCCCACACTTGGAGGGACGCCTGCCTTCATGTCTTATATGGCATGACCTACTAAGTTTCTAAAATTTTGTCATGAATTTATTAATATAATTGAAGCATATATTTTATTGAATTAAAAGTTCAATGTCTCAAAAATTTTATTATTTGGTATGATCGATTTGACTTCACTGGATTAACAATAATGCGAAAATTTTGAGAGTGTCTATTTAAAAATATAAAAAAAAAAAGTTTTCAATATAATAAATTCCACGATTTACTTGTTCTCGTGATATATAAATCAATAGAATTCCACTAGTTAAAATTGGGACAAGATTCTTTGTATTTCTGTAAATCATTAAGATAACAATATGTTAACCATATACATATTATCTATATCTTATAAATACATCTACTGAAGTTGTTATTATTTGCAATATGAAGTTGAGGGATTAGTTATTCAAATTTTAAATTATGGACATAATTTTTAGATTATACAATCAAGATTATGTGTGCCTTACTAATGCTAATGAGAATAAATCTCAAAGTTTAGTTGGAAGGACATTAAATGGTTTAGAGCTTTTGTTAGTTAAAGACATCCAATTAATTTTCTGAACTATTGCTATAGAGAACAAAATTATCCTCATTTCTATCTAGGGAAGACTATTTTACGTGCAATAACAATCATATGCATCATGACAACATCAAAGTTCTTCCCTCTATAGTTGATTTATGGTTAGAGTCTAATTTTTTTCAGAGAATTTTTATAACATATGTATGTATAATCGCTCCACCACAGTGCACTGAAATGTACATTAAAAAATGTTGAGAATATATATTTAGCTTGAACCCTCATAAAATATCTTAAACCTTAACGGTGACACTTTATAATGTTCAGATTGTAGTTTTGATTGAATAGTTCTCTCATCATTAGGGAGGGGAATTAAGAAGTTGAAAATGATAAACATAATACCTCATTGTATTCTATAGATCCTCGCACACTAGCTTTAAATTATCCAAGTCAAATATACGTCCTCAAAAGACAATCCATTAACATTGTATTTGATAAATCTACGACACGTTTGAAGCATGATGACATTTGATTTCAAGTCAAAAATTCCCGAAAGGAAATTAGAGTGAATAGTAAAGATGATTATATTAGGAGGTTATACTCTTAAAGAATATATAGATATAATAAATTGTAAAATCCCAGAAGACGCTCAAGTACTTGAAATATTAAAAATTGAAATATCTGATTAAAATGGGAAAAGAAATAGAATCGAAAAAAAAAGTTGTTCAACACTTTTATATTTAACCCTTGTTTGATCTCCATTATTTTCAAAATACATTTTTTCTCTCTTCTTTTCAATCACACATTTTTCAATAATATAATATTACACACAAACTCAAATTTTTTTCTTACTTTTTAACTACACATTTTTCATCAATTTACTATTCCAAAATGTATTCTTAGACCAAAAATTGGGCTCAAACATGCGCTTAATGTGGAACTTCATGTCATGAATTATAACAATGATATTGAAGGAAATATGTTGAACCATACAAATGAAGAATTAATTAGTTAAATAAAAGACGTAATTCACTTAAAATTGAACTTACCCGAGAAATTTGTTAACCAAATACCTAAATGTGTATACTTATGCTAAAAGGAAATTAAAAAAAAATTAACATAATGAATTTCGCAAAAAAATATATAAATAGATGTATTATCATGTGGTAGATCCGTAGATGCAATCACATATTTATATCTTGTTAGCCTAACATTATATAAAAATCGGTGTGCATATAATAAATGTGTCTTAGGGGTGTCAATGGAATGAGCCAAACTGGCTCGTCCAAGAGACAAGCCGAGATCAGGATCGTCACAAGTCTAGCTCGTGGGGCAAAATCGAGCTCGCCCACGAGCCCATATGTTTATTTATCTATTTTTAAAATGTGACCAAACGATCACATTTTTTTACGAGCTTGTGGGCTCGGTCCACAAGTCACTTGTCCTAGGGACGAGCCTAGCTAGTTCGAGTCGCGAATTTTTTTCGGGCTCGACAAGTCAACGAACCCCTCGGCCCAATTGCTATCCCTATGTGTTTATTAGGGATGGCAACGGGGAGGGGGTATTGCTCCGTTTACTACTCGTTTAATTTTTTTTAAAGTTTTTGATAGTTCATTTTATTGTTCACATTCATTAAAGTGAGACAATAATATATATTTTTAATTAATCTATTTATTTTTGAAAGTTAAATTACTCAAACATATTTGGGAAGCTAAGACTTCTATTTTTTTTCTATTGTTACCCGTACCCGCCCCGTCCCTGTCCCAAATATCTGATTAAACGGGTAATTCCCGCCCTGATCAAGATGGGCCTTGTAAGTATCGGGTTTGCCGAATTTTTTTGTCATCCCTAGTGTTTATAACCAACTCATCAAATAATCATATTAATATTATTTATATAAATTCGTGAAATGTCCGAAGCATTTAGTTCCAGTAATATTATTATGACGAGAGTAAATATGCATTGTAGTTTTTTTTAACAAAGATTTTGTTCCATTAAGATTTACTGCAAGGTTTTTAATGAGGAAATTTTTGTAGCGTGTTCAAATGAACAATGTAATCTTTTTCTTTTATTAGAATTTTTTTCATAAGGTTTTTTCTAGTAAGATTTTAACGAGACATATTATTTATATAATGAATATTCATAACGTACATGACATTTACCCTCAATAAAATTGTATAATTTTTCTCTTATGTGTTATAAATTGTATACGAGACTCCCGAAAAGAACGCCAATAAAATTTGTTTTTGAACAACCCATCATGCTAACTAAAGTCAAATATGGATAGATGAGAATATTGTATGAGGACATGCATCTTGTACTGCACAACTTAAAGAAGACTATATTAAAGAGAATATAACAAAAGCATATTTCTCCAAAATATTTTATACACATGAGTTTCAGAGGGCTGATAACAACTACGCTACACGAATTCACACAAATAATGTGACAAATTTATCACAAAAGCATTGTTGAAGACTACATTCAAGAAATAAAAAACGAAATAAAATTCATTATACTTAAAGATTGTCTTGTCAACATTATGGGGATTAGTTTTACTCTATTCCCCTCACTCATCTTTCATCATGTTAGGTTCTCATTGCAAGATTTTAATGAGACATAATTTGTTATAATAATTCAAAAATAAATGAACTCTTTTTTTCCGTTCATTTAATATTATGGTCCCATTGAATTTTTATCGAATAAAACTTTTAAGGAGACAGATCATGTGTGGTTATGTAGGCATGAAAAAAAATGCATAAATAGAGGGAGAGAGGGTGTAAACACAAATTTGTCCTACCCAAGATTACATGCTATTGCTATTTCAAAAATAAAAGCAGTGTAACAATATAAATGAAACTATGATGTGTTAAATATTAGTACAATAAACATTTACAATGAAAATAGAATTCCAAGGATTAAATATTCTCGATTCATGGATGTACATACATAAAAAGCATGCATATATACCAATAATACTAATGGAGTTGACAAAATGAGAATTATTGAAAGTTAGTGAGGACATTATCGTCCATAAAATGATTTTCAAGTCATGCCTTTTCTAATATATTAAAAATTAAAGATGAAAATTAGAATTAATGTTTAATTATTCTTTAAACGAAAAAACTTTAGTCATAGCCAAACATGCGCTAAGCATGGATCAAGATCCATGTCTTAAATGGTAAACGAGTTTGAGCATTTAGGAATCCATTCATATAATAATAATAATAATAATAATAATAATAATAATAATAATAATAATAAAGAGAGTATAATTATTAAACACAACTAAAATTAACTCATTATTCAAGAACCAATCCATTGTAAAGTAATCAAATTGATCGACCTGACTAAGATTTAAAAGTTTATTTAAACTTGAGTAACAAATAAATTTCAAATGCTGTGAATATTTTTTATTTATGTTGCTCGAATTCATTTATTTAACCACAAATATTATTTATTATACCGTCTTAACAATGTGAACTCGTATATATATTTTTTTTTTTGGAAAACGTACTCATGCATAATTACAAGAACAAAATTTTGACATGTTTAAAAAATATAGACGATATGGAAAAACAATTAATTGTATGAATGTAGTTTATCTAGGATTTATTGACAAATATATTAGCAGATTTCTAATCATAGAAGCAAATAAATTTATTAACTATAGAAAAAGAAAAAAATGATTTATTAGCACCAAATCTTGCACCATTTTGGACCAAGCTGAAAATCATATCCAACTCATTACACCAAAAGTTGCATCAAATTAACAATATTTAATAATTTTCTACATTTTTTAATTCTTAACAATTTATTTATCTCAAAAATTATTATTTATTTATTTTATTACTACATAAATTATTAAATAAATAATTACATTAGTTAACAAAAAATAAATAAAAATAAGTACAATTAATAAAAACATAACTAATAAAATATTAAATCATAACATTAAAAAGTGTAATACGTTTTGAACCCCGATATCATGATATTACAAAGTTGAAATAGTAATCACAATCAAAATTTATTGAATAATAAAATGGACAAAAATACCCTTCACAAAATTGTAGCAAAGTCGAAGAGAAGGGCAAAAAAGTATTTAACTATTTTGGTGAAATTTGGTGAATTATGGTGTAATGAGGATGGATTGAAAATGCTCTAATATCCCTCAAATCTTCGAATTCATAATCATACTTTATTTATTATAGAAGCAAATAAATTTATGTTGTTACAATGTACAGATTTCAGCAGGAAATGTACATTATTCTCTATTTTCCTTTTTTGTTTTTTTATGTAGATTGAGAAACGTAAATTTTTTAGAGATAGGTAATTGCTGTTTGAGCTCCATTTTTTTAAAATTTATCTTCAATCATATATTCTTTGAATAAATAATTTTACACATAAATTCAAAAAAAAAAAAAATTTATATTTTTGAATCACACAGTTTTCAAAAAAAAATTAATAAAAAAAAAAGGCTCAAGCAAGGGTCAAATCTTATTTGCTCACGATAACGAAGAGTACTTTAACGTGCAATGATACCTCAAGTATGCATAAGTCACGACGGTTCTTGTATGATTCTGATTTTTCAAGAAGTATTTTTGGTAAAAGTTATTTTTTAAAAAAAAAATATGTAAAAAAAAAAAAAAGAATTCACTTACAAAATTATTTTATTGATAATATCAAACTAGGACTAATATGGCTTCTCTGGCTATCCATTCACGGATATCAAGGAATTCTTGTTTTTTCTTTTTTCAGTTTTCACAAAATTTCCCTCTTTTGGCCTCTGGATTTTCCATTAAATTGCAATTATTATATCTTTCCATAAATTTAATGGTCACTCCTCTTCCGTACTTCTTTTCTAGAGAAAGCCACCAAAAACGAAATTTGGTTTCTTGCCCTTCAGTCTCATAAAATTAAAAGAAACCCATGTGAGCAATTCTTTTATGTCCTTTAAATTTTTCTTTTATTTTTTTTTTCTCTTTCTTGTGCAGGAATGTCAATTTTGCTGATATTTGTAAATTGCAAATGTAAATATTGTTTTGTTTATTCATTGCTCGAAATATAATCAATTTGATCTACAAATTGCATAATGTCGTTATCTTGATCGTGGGTTTTCATTTTTCTGGGCTAATATTCTCTTGCTGGAAAGCTGTGGTTCGTTTTTCATTGCATATTTTATAATATGAAGGAAAAAAAGTTATGTTTTATGGTTGGAAGTTTTGCTATATGGGAGACCAGGTTCAGTGGGTGTGGATTGGATTTATGTTGGATCTATTGCCTTTTGCATGTTATCATCAGTAGTATTTGAATATGTTCTTGCTGGAGTACTGCTTATTTTTATGTTATTTGTTATTGGTTTAGTTATTTGTTAAAAGCTTACTTCTGTTTTCATTGTTGTCAAAGATTTTATATTGGAAGGCACTGAGCGCATTTCCTGGTTCAGGCTTGGGAAGTTGGTTTCTTGAGGCGGGGTTCAGTTTTTCATGGGTTGAACTCAAGAAATCATGGGTAGCTTCAGTGACAACGATGAAGACTCTCCATTCTTTGATGCCTCAGAGCACATTGCAGCAGAATCCAAATCGAGTTATGGGTGCCCTCGGAGTGATGTTTGTGAATATGACGTATGGATGAGGAGTCCTCAAAGCATTACAGAGCGACGTAGGAAATTCATTAGATGGATGGGATTGAGCCCGGATAAGTTAAAAGGAGACAATTTACATAGCGTATCTGACGATTGTAAAAACCAACACGTCTTCAAAGGAGATGTTGGGAGACTTATGGAGAATTGTGGGACTGTTCTTAGAACCTCGATTCCTGGGGATGAATTTTCTGTAAGCCAATCTTCTGCATCAAGTTGGTCCAGTGATGCTTTTGATTTGTCGAGTGGATTTGTTTCAAGTGAAGAATTTGTATGTAGAACTGGGTATCCAGACGGTGCAAGTGGAAGTAGTTTAGATGATATTGGGGAGGAGGGCAAGCCAAGTAATCTTCAAGATGGTGAGTTGAGCCAATTTCTGACGGCAAGGGAGTTTGTGAATGTTTCTCAGTCCTCTCCCTTGCTACAGCAAATTAATGAAAATACTTCAAGAATAATGAATAAAATGAAAGATAAATGGTTGAATAGATTGCGTTCGATGAGGCGCTTAATGAGTATGGGTCAGAAAGATGACATTCTTCCATCCAATGGTTCCAACCAACTTCAGAGCACTAGAGTTCAAAGAGTCGGGGTTCGCCATTGTCAGAAAACGTTAAAGGAACTTTCAGCTCTTTTTACAGGACAAGATATTCAGGCCCATGACGGGTCCATAGTAACAATGAAATTCAGTCTTGATGGGCAATATCTAGCTAGTGCTGGCAAAGATAAGTTTGTGCGCATTTGGCAAGTGGTGGAAGACAAGAGGTCAGATAATATTGACATTCCTGATGCAGATCCATCTTGCATATATTTTTCAGTTAATCATCTTTCTGAATTGGCACCTCTCATGGGAGAGAAAGATAAAGCTAACAAATTCAAGAATCTTGGAAAAACATCAGACTCTGCATGTATCATATTTCCTCCGAAGGTATTCCGAATTTTGGAGAAGCCATTGCAAGTGTTCCAAGGACACGATGGAGAGATCTTGGATCTTTCGTGGTCAATGAATAATGTAAGTTAACCATATGCAAATTTGTTATCATTTTTAAATTGGTTGGATTGGATTAAGTTTTTTTAGCTTGTTTTCTGTAGTGTCTGCTTTCATCATCAGTTGATAAAACTGTTCGTTTGTGGCGGGTTGGAGTTGATCGGTGCCTCAAGGTCTTCGTGCATAGTGATTATGGTACATACCTGGCTGCATGATCTTTGTTTCAGAACCTTTAAAAAATGACTTATTTGGAGAAAACATCAAACATGAAACTGAACTTTATTTGGAATTACTGATTTCTTTTTCTAAAAAATCATGTGATACAATGCAGTGACATGCATTCAATTTAACCCTGTGAATGATGATTACTTCATCAGTGGTTCAATAGATGGAAAGGTTCGCATTTGGACGATAAATGGTTGTCAAGTCGTTGACTGGGCTCAAATAAAGGATATAATCACTGCAGTATCTTATCATCCCAATGGGCAGGTTTATTGATGCTGCCATTTTAATTGTTTTAAACAAAATTTGGCTTTGTCAGTCATACTAATTAGCAATGTTTGGCCTGTGATATAGGGAGGTATTATTGGCTCAATTACAGGCACCTGTCGCTTTTTTAATATATCATTATCAGGTGACTTACATGGAATTCCTGCTTGATTCGCTTCTAGTTCTGCTAGTCCTTTACTTCAAAATGCTGACCTTGGGCTGCAAGTTTATATATTTTCAGTAAATACCTCAAGGGGACTGGGGCAATCTAATATTGACTTCCAATTTAACTTTATTGAATCTGAATAATTTCCTCTTCCTCTTCCTCTCCATTCTTCTGTTGAACTGCGTTCTTTCCACTCTCTTTATTTTGTACTCTTACAAGCATTGTGTTTTTATTTGTGTTCACAAAAGTCTGCTGCACGTGTCCATTTGCATGATGTTTTAAGTATAATTATAATGGGGAATGGAGGAAATTAATTTCCAAGTCTTGTTTGGGTGACGTAACATAAATTAGCCCCAAAATTGAAATTTATCCATGGGGGACTAATATTGGTTAATGGCCCTCTCTCTTGTATCAGACAATCATATTCAATTGGGTGCTCAGAAGTGCTTAACGAGTAAGAAATCACCCTGCAAACGCATAACTGGCTTCCAGGTTAACTTGTATTTTTTACTTCTGATATTTGTTACCTTATCGCATAAATGCTATTGGAAAGTTTGTCAAAATCTTGATATTCTGCCAATGCAGTTTTCTCCACAAGACCCCAGCAAAGTATTGGTTGCATGTACCGATTCACAAGTCAGAATCCTTGATGGGATGAATGTGATTGGGAAATATAGAGGTATTTGCCTTCTTCTTGGTTTTGTTTTCTGTGATGATGTTATGTCATTCTTTAACGGAATATAACTTCTCCTGTTATTGAATTTTGTTGATTTTATTTCTCTACTAGGATTACGAAATTCGGGAAACCAGATTTCTGCTTCATTCACTTCAGACGGAAAACATATTGTATCGGCATTCGAGGATTCTAATGTTTACTTGTGGAACTACATTGATAAGGTAGTATATTCTGCTTCGCAGCCAAAAACCATTAGATCGTTTGAGTGTTTCTCCTCTGATGCGTCTGTTGCAATACCTTGGTCCGGCTTGAGAATTGAGAATCCAGAGAACAGGTTCTTATCAAGCAAACTTGACAAAAATTCTATTAATTCATTGCCTTTCTCAGCGTCCACTCGATTCTTTTTGGGCCAAGAGTTTTTACTGGAGTCGAATCCCAGGGGATCTGCAACTTGGCCAGAGGAAAAGCTTCCTGTGTCTAGTCCTCGAGTCGCGACATCTCCACTGTGTAGATCTCAATACAAGCTTTTCAAGAACTCTTATCAGAGTTCATCGAGTTCGCATTTGTGGGGTCTAGTTATCGTTACTGCAGGCTGGGACGGACGAATCAGAACATTCCACAATTATGGATTACCAATACCCCTTTGAGACAAGGCAACAAGGTATGTGGTGCAAGTCCACTGCATGCTAGGCTGGCACAGAAAGGTAGTTTTGGCAGTACTGAGGCCTGTTTGGTTCCATGAATATTTCTATCTATTGGCATCCTGAGGATTATGATCCAGTGGGTCCCTTCAAATTCTGCAAATAAATAACGGTTTGGACGGGCAATGACAGTTGGGGAGGGGTTCAATAAGCAAAAATGTAATCAATGTGCAATTTGGTTACTGGGTCTTTAAGATATGATTCTTTGATTTGTGTAGCTACTGGCCCAGAAACGAAACCGAGTCATGTGCAAGAAGATATCGAATTGATTAAGTGTATCTGCCTGATGGAAAAGGCCGTGGGACCTTGTACAACTTCTTCCATTTGCTGTTAATGGTGGGACTGATCACGACAGGGTCAGTGGTCGAAATTCGTTTGAAGAAAATAGTGGGGAACGCCATTTTTTATGGCGTGTTTGCTTGTCCGCCATTTTGTTCCGATTCAAGTTTGCTAGCCATGGCTCGATAGGTCTTCTTCTAGGAGCCTAAAATGTCTCGTAATAGTTTTTTAATTTTCTTTTTTCCTTAGTAGGATTAAATGTAACTGGGTAGGGAAGTTAACTAGAAACGAGCCTTATTTTTTTAAGCTCTATAAAGAATTCGCTAGGTTTTCGGAGTTGATCCTTTGAGGATCAGATAATTAATTAAATTTATTTGCTTTCAAATTTGTTATTTAACTAATGTAAAATGCTGACCTGAATGTTAACGGACAGATAATTGATGTGTATATCCACGTCACGACATGCATACACCCCTATCTTGAAAAACAAATTTTCTTAAATAAGGAAAACAAAAATATGTTTGAACTAAGGCCATCTCCAAGGTAGCATTAAAATGTACCAAATTTTGGTGCAAAAACTCTCCAATGTAGCACCAAAGTTTGCACCATTTTGGTGCAAAAATGATGCGAAATGTATTATATATATTTTTAATAAAATAAATTTTAATAATGTAAAAAATAATAATTAATGAATTAATTAAAATTGCAACCCAGAAATTGCATTTTGAAATGCATTAATCAATCATTTGTGGAAATATATACGGATTTCGAGAATTAAATTGCAACAATATTTCGACTTCGTAATATAATAATATCCAAGTTCGAAATGTATCGCACTATTTTTTAATGACATGATTNTGAAATGCATTAATCAATCATTTGTGGAAATATATACGGATTTCGAGAATTAAATTGCAACAATATTTCGACTTCGTAATATAATAATATCCAAGTTCGAAATGTATCGCACTATTTTTTAATGACATGATTTAATATTTTTCATTTTTGAAGTGATTTTACTAATTGTACTATGTTTTAATAATATATTTATTAATGAATTTAATATTTTCCTTAATTTAACGTAATTATTTATTTAGTAATTTATGTACTTGTAAAATAAATAAATAAATAATATTTCGAATAAATAAATTACTAAGAATAAAAAAAGAAAAAAAATGATTAAACACCGTTCATTTGGTGTAAGTTTTGATGTAATGGTTGGAGATGAATTTTAGTTTGTTACAAAATGGTGTAAATTTTGGTGCAGCGCTGGATATGACACAACTCCAACCGTTGCCCTAAATCCCCATTTTTCCTATTTTGCACCAAATATTTGGTGTACACAATCGAACCCAACACCAAATTTGCACAACTTTGCACCAAAATGGTTAATGTCGTTTTGGCCACTCTTTTCCATTTTGCACCAATTTTTGTTAGGGGGTATTTGTGTCACTTTCTTGTTATAAATCAAATTTTAATTCTTAATTAGTTGTTGTTGTTATTATTATTATTATTATTATTATTATTATTATTTTCTTAGTTGTGTTTTTTCTATTAATTGTACTACATTCATTAAATTTATTAATTCAGATTTTTCGTTAACGAAACATAATTATTTATTTAATAATTTATGTAGTAGTAAATTAAATAAATAATAATAATTTTTCATATAAATAAATTATTAAGAATGAAAAACATGAAGAAAGTAATTATACGCTGTTCATTTGGTGTCATGAGTTAGAGATGATTCTCAGTTTAGTGTAAGATTTGGTGCAAAATGGTGCAAAACTTACCTCAAATTTTGGTACAGGGTTGAAGATGACATTAACGTATTTGTTACACTTTAATTATCCAATATGTAGAACGTCCACATCAACATATTGTGTAAATTAATTAAAGTATCATAGTTGCAAGCAAAATCAATGATTAAATCTATATAAAAAAAAAAAAACTGGATAATCTAATTACAATAAATTGAAGAAGAGTAACCTGGATACTACACTCACAATTGAGTGACTCGCGGTGCATTTTGCCAAAACAGGCCTATGGGTTTGCCTTTACGCCTTTATAATAGAGAAAAATAAGATCAAAATAGAATTAGCCTTTTATTTGCAATGCAAGTAAAAATACGATTGGAACATAGAAAAATCTCTAAAAGTTTTGAAGTAGCAGCTTAGCTATAACAGAGATGGCTCTATGAACCCCGACCCCTCTTTTTTTTTTTTTTTGGCGCTTAGGAACCCTTCTCTAGAAAAATGAAAACTGATTGACTAATTTTATTTTTTTGGCCATTGAAGACTTTGGAGTTTGTGGTATAGATATTTTTAGGATTGGACAATTATTTTTAAGTTAAATACTCAAATGGATATTAGAATCGAGAGCCGACGAATTTTGTTTGATTCTCAATTTTAGACCAAGAATCGAATAAGAACCGAATCACCAATTTTTTTTTTTTATATATTGAGCCCCTGTTTGATAACCATTAAAATGAGATTTTTGGAGAAAATAAGTTTTAGAATAAATGATTTTTTGGAGAATGTGTACTTTAAATGTATGTGAGTTGGGAAAGAAATCTATTACGCTTTCTCCTTCATATTCATATTCTATTACGCTTTCTCCTTCATATCTAAAATCAATGAAGCATAATTAATCTAGAAAAGAAATATATTTCGCAAATGGTGGATTTGATTTTGATTTTGATTTTGATATAGCGAGTTGGGTAGGATTTGGTTTTGGTTTTGGCAACGACAAGTGGTCGTTGTTGGGTTAGATTTGGTTTTGGTATAGTGAGGGTGGGGTTGAGAAGTTGAACAATTCATGTTCCTTTTATTTTTTTATTCTTTTTTTTAACTGTTTTGAGAAAAATATTCAGTGCTTGAACAATGAATGGGGGAAAATACTGTATGAACGAAATTGTCCATTCTTAAAATGGTCAAAATACTTCATTTCTTAAATTTTCTAAGTTAATTGACGATGTTTTGAACGATTTTTGTCCAAATGGATCCCACTACATATTTATGAAATGTTAAAGACCTTCGCTGGCACAAAAATGAAGGTTATGATAAAGATTGAAAAAGTTAGGGACCGTTATTACAATTTTTACTTAAAAATATCAATTTTCACTAGAGAAATATGTGCCAAACAAACTTTTCATGTTAATCATGTTTTTTTTGAAAATTAATTACTAATTTTAAAAACTAAACAAATTAAGATTGATCTATAATATTTATTACATAATGGAGCTAAAAGGAGTACAATAAAACCGGTATAAAATAATAATATTGAGATTGAGAAAAATTATTCTTTTAGAGGGGTTATTAATTTACCGATAAATGAATATTATTAATTTATGGAGTATTTTATATTTTTATAAATCGTATTATATTTTCCTACAATACATGTGCTTCTACAATACATGTAAGCACACAAAAGGCACACACATAAATACATTAAAGAGGAAACATTAATGTACATGATTTCAAAATTTAATATCTTGAAAAATTAATTGTTCAAGTTATTTCATGCACGCATGGAATAAATGTTTTACAGTAATTAGTTTTAACTTAAGATCTTTAATCATTCAAAGTTTCATACATTTTTTTAACTATGACATTTTATTTGAAATAAGTTAAAAAATCTGCAAGATTCAATCAAATGAAAATATTAATCTTGAACCAAAAGTTAGTGAATATGAAAGAATCAATGGATTGTGTGAAGCTATTTTTGGTCTATACTGGGTCGAGCACCTTTTAAACTATTTTAGTAAAAATGATATGGTGATGAAATTTCATACTAATGAAGATATTAATATTATTCAAGGAGTACTCAATACATCTATCAATGATGATCATGATCTAAATGATAATTGTGTTTTACCAACTATTTTTTAAAAAAGGCATTTCAAGTAGTCGTAACCTTAAATAATTAATTTGTATAAAATGAAA
>CAIGRN010181108.1:0-27113 GCA_903798345.1 Fraxinus anomala | reverse complement strand
TTAAAAAAAAAAAAAAAAAAACCGTTATAAAATAGAGAAAAAAGTAGAGAAGTCAATAAACTTGTGTATCATATTGAGAACCAAATGTCCATATTTATAGAAAATAATTAAGAATACAATAGTGATAAAAACTACGGTTGTAGAGATATAATTGGCATTCACTAATTATCATATTATTTACAACACTCCCCTCGAATGGCACATAACAAATATCTGTCTTGTTAAAATCTTGTCAAGAAAACCAGTAGGATAAAGAGCACAGCTGCTCCCCGATTTCAATATATGATATTTCTTGTATCAAACAATCCATATCATGTACGTCAATGTCTTCAATATTGTAATTTCTGAAAAAGTATGTTTCATGTTGCCTTGTATAACTTTCAAATAACATCGTCTTCATACGAGATATTTATCAACCTTTGATGACTGTATTGACATGATGATTCGAAAAATAGTTCTATCGATCTATTCAAGATTCTCATACATACAATAGTCTTATTTTGAGGGTAAATATCTTTTATGATATGAACATTCATTACAAAAAAGAATACGCATCGTTAAAATCTTATTACGAAAAATCATGTGATAAGAATTTTAATGAAGAAAAAATAGTACACTGTTCTTTTGAGTACGCTACAAAAGTTGCTTCACTAAAACCTTGTCAAAAAATCCAATGCGACAAAATTTTGGTCAAGGGAAAACAAGTGCAATGCTTATTGACTCTCATTCATGATAATATCACTTGAATTATATGCTTCGAGTATAAAATTCTTCAATGATATTATTAAAACTAGTCAAGATAAGTTGACTATAATCACATTTATTACATGCATATCAAATTTCGTACATTGTGAGGCTAACAAGATATAGACTTGTGATTGCATCCACTACATGATAGTTTATCTATTTCTACAAGTTTTTTCGAAATTTATTATGTTAAGAGTCATCTATTACATATTTAAGACTTTATTTTTCTATTTTTATTTCGCATAAGTATATATATATTTAGGTGTTTAGACTGTAAATTCAGAAACTTCAAGTTTCTTTAGTAAATTCAATTTGTTAGGATTGCATCAATTTATTTTGGTCAATCATTATTTTAATCGATATGTTTTAAAGAATTTATTTTGATTCGTCGATATTCATAATATGATGCAGTACATCATATGTAAAATTGCTGTCGACAATTTTTTCTTTTTTTATTCTATTTTTTTTCATAATAACATAATTTATTGGGATATCTCAATTTTCAACATTTTTCGGGTACCTGAACCTCTTTTGGGGTTTCACATTTTGTTATGTCTATATATTTTTCAAAAGTATATGCTTTCTAAATGCGGCTATCTTCCTTATCTTCTCCATTTTTATTTTTAGAGAATTTGGTTTGGAATCGAATCTCATCAAGTATCAAGTGTGTTATTGATATATCAAATATAATGTTAACGAATTATCCTTTCATGAGTCAATTCGAGTTGGATCATTTAAAGCAGTATGTGATATTGTTAATCTCTTTGATCAATAAATGTATTTACGTGAATTATTTTTCGAACTTCATGTTCGAATTGTCTTTGTTGAGGATCTAGACAATATAAGGATGCATTTGTACATTATTTCCAAATTCTTAATTTCTTCTCCTATGTTGAGAGAATTGTCCAATTAAATTGACAATCAACATTCTTTACTTTCTATCTCAGTTAATTGTGGTTGATCAATTGTACATATAGTGCACTATTAAAATAATTAGATTAAAAAATTAGACTATAACTATAAGCCAATTATAATAAAAAGAACTATGGTATTGACATGATGCGTAATGGCATTTCCTAAATGGAAAGTACTTTAATCTCATTGGTAATGATTAAGAAATTGATCGGAGACGTTTATCAAGCAATAGTGTTAAGCTGTTTATCGATATCACAACTAACACTTATTAAAATGTTGATATTTAGGTTCAATATTATAAATAAGACACGCCGTTATGATTGTATGATCTGAAAATTATGCTTATAATTTAAAATTCGAACAGTAATTATCACGAAAATATTATTTGTATAAAATACTGCAAGTGCATAGTTCATCAACAAGTATTAAAATGAATTTTGAGTCCAAGTATTGTTCCCACATAGATTGTATTAGTTCAAATTCGAATTAATAGTCTTAACCGAAATAATAGAAATTTGTGATTTTTTTATAACTAAATTATGATCTAATAATCTACTTATAAATGCAAGACTTGACTTAACTAAAATAAATGTAATTTTTATAAAAATATGATGATGAAAACTAGGATTCCGAATCCCATTATATCAATCTCCTTTAATCTTAAAACTTATAAATTTGACAACAAGATTCAATTATGAAAACAAATATTCCTAATTTGTTTAGCAATTTCTCTCTAATAGAATTAAACATATTCTTACATGTCACTCGACTATATTTCTATGACAGATGCGAATATATAAAAATGGATTAAAAATTTTTGAATACTTAAATATCACGTAAATTATAGTAGTATATTTTTATCTCCTATCCGACTCTAAGACAATTGACACTACATTTAACTTATTTTCAATCTTTCGAAAGTAAAATAAGTCATAAAACTCGTACAACTATTGTGTATATAATTGTAGAAAAAAAAAATTAAATCTATGTCAATCATTCAATAATTAAAAAGGTGCTTTGAACATCAATAAAAAAAAATCACGCGTTAAATATTCATGATACAGGGTTCATCGAAAATCCTAGTACTAAAATAATCTTGCCTAGCATAAAGTCAGAATTAAACAAATAAAAGTGGAACAATATCACCGAGAAATTGACGGAACATGATTAATTTTCCAAATTCCTTGTACAATTATTGATGATTAATTGCACAAAATAAAAAATAAAAAAATCTGGAATGATTCACAATTGCTGCTGCCATTTTTTCCTTCTTCTGTGTGTCCGTCTGTCTCTGCCGTATTCTGTTTCTTTTTATCCACAACATTATCCCAGCAATCCTTTTCCAAATATAATTGGTTGATGGCCCATATTTAATTCTACTTCAATTCCTTCCTGCCATCAGCTTCCCAGCCCACAAAAGAGTCCAGGATCCTTTTGAATTTTCACTCTAATTGCAATTTCAACGCCCAATGAAAATAATATTTTTTACCAATGCCTCATCTTTCTCAAATAATACAATTTAGTCATTGAGTTCATCAATTGTGCAGTCCTTGCCCTCTTTAATTTCTACTTTGTGGAATTCGATCCTCAACTTTAAATTACGCTTATTTTGGGCCTTAAACTTCTATTCACGTGCAATCTAGTCTCCAAACTTCCATCCAACGGTCAATTGATCATTCTTTCTTTTTCAATTACTTAGAAATGGTCCAACACTGAAACAAAAGAAAATTAACCTAACTTAAGTATAAATCAATATTTCGACGACATAAAAGTATAGTAATATAGTCTGAATATGTGCACAAAATGCATTTATCGATAATTTTGCAAATTTTATGTTGCGAATACCATATAATCATCTAATAGATGTATCAAGTGTATTATATATAAATAACATTTAGATGATGAACGTGCAAGGTGATGGAACTCTATACATCACCCTAATTAATTTTCAGAAATGTAGGGAATTCAATCCATATTTTAATTAGTCACGATCAATGACCAGTTTTCAATAAAAATAACAAACACTGGATATGTCAAACAATGAAATATAAAAGCTTTTGAACTTCTAGTTCTATACATTTCTCAATTGTACTAATGTATAGTATCAATTAATACATATTTTAGAAACTTAATATGTTAATTTTTTTTTTATTTATTTAGTAGAGAACAAATTACAACACTAGTAAAATTTATCCCTACATATAAAAATTAGCAATTATGGAGTTTTCAATCAGATTTATGGAACCTGATATTATATTAATATAATTGCTATCATTTTTGTCTTTCTCTTTCAAGGGGTTGTGACAAATTTAATTAGATAGTCGATATTCGTTATGTACTAAAAATGATAAAAAGTGCTCTCTGTCATTTGCTCAACAGAGAAGGCAAAATAATTTTCTATCAAATTAACAATGAACTATTTAACGACGCCCATGTAGTATGTTCAAAATATCTATTAATAATTAACTCTAATCGACAATTGATGTTTAAATCGATGATATCAAATAATTTAAAGAGGTTTCGATATTTAAATGAACCACGTTTAAATTTCAAATTTGAGAAAAATTCAATAATGTAAACAACATGCTTTTAATATCCGAACTAAATAATTTGGATTCAAAACTTTTGCTTTTAAATTTTTCTTGCAAATCGTGAATCAATTCATTAATGTAAGCTTTTAAATATATATTTACCAAATATTCAAATTTCATATTTTCTTATGAATGCACTCATAAGAACACACGTAACTCATTCATGACATTTGCACCAAGTATAATAATTTAAGAAAAAAAATAATAACACTAAATACATGATGAATGACAAAATTTGTATATAATCAAAGCTTTTTTTAAGGTTATGAACTGGCAATTTGCAATTACTTCTCATCAAAATGATTAAATTTCATTAATTTATCAAAGAAAACTAAACAAAATATCACGAGACACAAGGAAAACTAAACAAAATATCATGAGAAACAAGAAAAATACATACTTTGCAACTTATGATATTTATCGAGATTTGTACTACTCCAGGAACACAAAATGATATTTTTCGAGAATTAAAAACTTATAAATTTATGCTCTTCAGGAGTAATGATACCATATTTATGCTCTTCCAAGAGTAATAATACAATATTTATATCGAAATCTATAAATTTATGATTATTCAAGAATATTAATAAATATAGAATTGTGCTCCTTCCATATATTAATAAATATATAAAAGAATATTGATTTGTATTAATTGATTCAAATAATTCCAAAATATTACAATGTCTGAATCGTATTTCCTTTCAAAATAATAACTGATTATTCTTCTAAAATATTTATTTAATATAAAAATATGCTTTTTGTAAGACAATATGTCAATATTCTTTTGAAATATTGAAAACTATAATATCATGCTCTTCGAGAGTAATAATATATTATTGTTAGATTAATAAATTGTTAAGAGTAATAAATTATGTAATGATTTACTTTTCAAGAATAAAAATTTAATTTATGTTAGATCTTATATTATTATGCTCTTCGAGAGCAAGTAAAGTCTAACTAGAATATTAATAAAAATTATAATGTGTTATTTCAAGAGCACTTTGTACTTTAATATTGTTTATTCAAGAGCAATAAATTAATATCTTTCTAAAATATTGAAAATCGTAATTTCATACCATTTAGGAGCATGTAATATGATTTCAAAATAGTATAACCTTGTACTTTTTTTTTCATAATTTCATTGAATAACATGGAATATTAGTCTGAGAATGTAATGAGGGAAAAAAAAAATATATTTAGACACGAGGATAGATTGGTATGGAAAGCATAGGCCAACGCTAGGGAGTATAAACGAAGAACAATACAAGGTTTTGTACTCTTAAGAAATTATTTTAATTTCCTTTTTAAAAAAAAAATGAGTAGAATGAGAAACTTCATAGAAATTTTATAGAAACTCCTTATCTTTCATAATTAACGGAAGCATCATTCCCAGCCACCAGACAATCAATTTCCACCTTCCAAATTGTCCCTTTCTCATTTTCCGTTTTCTAAATTTAGCACTAACTAATTCATTTTGATTTTGAAATAATTGTGCTGATAATGTTTTATAAAATAGAGATAAAATGAAAAGAAAGTAGAGAAATTAATAGACCTATGTGTATCATATTGAGAATCAGAGTCTCATATTTATAGGAAAGTATCAGAGATACAATGATAATAAAAATTTGAACTGCAGATGTATAAATGTCATTGCACTAATAATCATATTATTCAAAACACTAAAATAATTATTAATGATCCTATTTAGTGCCTGTTTGATAGAATTTATTTGAGAATTAGCTATGAAATAGTATTTCTTGGAGAGTATGTGGTTCAAAAGTATGAAAATTTTATTGGTTTGTGTGTGAAATATTTTATTGTGTGAATGTGTGATGGAGAAATGATACTGTAACATACAATTTAATTTTTTAAAGGATGACAAACAGGGTCTTAATTGATTCTGGCCGATATAGATGGTTCTCAATTGGCAGAGAAATTTTAATTTCTAGAAAAGTAACATTTCCAACCCAAGCATTCGCACTAATGATTAAATAAAAAATTAAAAATTAAAAGCAGATTCTTAAATCAAACAATACTAATTAAAAATAAAAATATATAAAATTGTTGTTCATTCTTTCGTCTTATACATTTGTATTTATTTTAATGTATTAAACACGCTGCAAGAGTAAGCTAAGCTTATGGAGGAAAATTGAGGACATGTTACATCAATAATCTTGGGAACTTGATTGCACCATGGCAAAGCAAGATTTGATGTAAACAGTTGCTTAAAACAAAAATCCATTTTTTTTCTTCTTCTTTAATTGTATGATCTTATCTAGAATTGCAATATGAGTCGAGCAACGTGCTATTCGTACAAGTCCGACCCAATTTGTAAAGATCCTTAGGTCTCTTAGGACCCCAAAAAATGTGACTTTTTGGGTTTTCTCTATTTATGTGTAATTTAGTGTAACTACGAATACGTGTCTACTAATTTTCTGTTTAATCGATACTTCAAATTGATCGTAATAACAAAAATACTTTGTAATTTAAAGTTTCTCTAATTTTATTTGAAAGCGTAAAGTAAGTTGGATCAGGATAATGTTCAAAACTTCGAGCTTTTCAATTCTTGCTATCTTTTTCATTTAAGTTGTTACCGAATAATTAGACTAAGATGTTTATGTGGGTTGATGTGATGTAACGTGGGTTGATGTGATGTAGCCTATGTTGAGCTAGACATCAACTCAATATTGTACACTTTATATTTTTTTAGAAGTCTATAATGCAGAAGTAGAAAGAGATAGATTTGATTGCTCGTATTTTGTTACATCAACATGCTGATATCCAAACAAACAATAATTATTTTCCTAGTCCATATTAATTCCTTTTTTGTTGTCAATCCTTGATTTTTAAACTGTTTGATTAATGAAATTTGGCAGTCAATTTCTTAATTTATTAATGAGAGATTTAATAACTTGGATTCCACGGCAAAATGATGTACAAGGGTCAAAAATAAATAATAATAATAATAAAAAAAATAATAATAAGATAAGTTAATAACAACAGGTTAATTATAACGAAGGTCACTAAACTTTGACCCTATTTTCAATAGGATCATTGAACGTCAATTTGGAGCAATCAAGACACTAATCTTTAATTTAAAAGCGATAAGGCAACTTCTTGCTTACCAAAATTTGTTAATGTGTCCGTCAAAACTAACATAATTTCATTATATCCATCGTAGTCAGGATACTAATAATATTGGAGGTCGTTGAACTTTATCCCCAATTTCATTTAAGTAACTATACTTTCACCCTAATTGCAATCGGATCGTTAAACTTCATTAAGCAATGAGGTCATCATGAAATTCCAACTCAAAGGCTATGCTATAATTTCTTAAATATTTACCATATCAAAAACTCTTTTTAGCCTTTGTTAATAAATCTGCAAGACTGCAATAACAACTAGTAAAAAATCAAATATTTTTTTCAAATTTAGTCCATAATAAAATAATTTCGTTTGAAATAAAAAAGAGCAATTACTGAAACATCACAAGAAAAATCCAACATAGATGCCCAATTAAAATATATATTGAGCAAAACAAGAGAAAACAAGCATAGTTTTTTTTTTTTTTTCAATAAAAGCAAACCCCATTATAAAAATATGATATAATAAACCAAAATCATAAAGTCATTTGAGAAATATATTAGACACAGACGCATGTGAAAAAAAAAAAAAAAAACTCAATGAAAAATCGCATAATATCATAGTCATTGTTGAAACAAGTGCGTGGAGGTTCTACAATGATTAGAGTCATCGTTAGCGTGACATCAATGGGGATAATGTGCATCTTTGAGAATAGCAAAATGTCGCTAAATTATTCAAGACGTTGGAGCTTCTTTGTTGCCCGCATCTTCCTTCTTGCATATGCACTTCGTTTATTGAATATGCGCGTTTTGTAATAATTATTATAATATCATGAGTTAATTTTACAGTTGGTCGCTAAAGTTTGAGCACATTTCAAATTGATCCATAAAATATTTTTCCGACTTACTTATTCGTTGAAGTTAAAGTTTAGTAACCCAATTACAACTAGGACAAAAGCTCAATTACATTTGGAGCTATTAATTTGCTGATCGAGAATAAGACATTGGAATTTCGTTCATTTTAACAAACGTATCAACGAATTCTGATTAACAAATTAAAGAAGTTATTATGACCAATTCGTCCTATTAAAAAAGACGTATGTCCTTTCGGCCGTCACACAAGTCTTAGTGGGTTAGCTGGTAGTCTGATCCTAATACACCAAACTCTACTTAATTAACAAAAATAAGTACTAAACAAATTTAATATGAATCCCCTTTGTTTAAAGTTTGCCTTTTAGTTTGAATGGAATCAAGCGGGGTTGTTAATAATAATAATAAAAATAATTGTACAAAAACCCACTTCTTGGATTTCAAAAATATTAACAATTCAAAATATATGTTTACTAATTATAAATTCTGAATTTATTGAGAGTAAGATTTAATTTATTGTCATTTATTAAGCAATTTTCAATGTAGTAGCACGGATCATTAGAACGAGTCATGGAGTATTCGATTTGATATATTACGATCTTTTGGTAATAGTGCATATTTTAATCAATAATAAGAAAAAGATACGATAAAACGTGAAAAATAATCTTTTTTTTTCAGAATCTTCGATTGAACACGAGTCTTTTAGAAAAGTAATTTTGAAATTATTAGTTTCAAAGAAAGGGGTTACGATCCTCCCGGAATTAAGATTTGTACTTTTTTTTGTTGATTTCAACTTTAAATAATTATAAGATAACAACTTTAACTTTGTCCATTATTTTATTTCTGATTAATTAATTAATTATCTTTCACACGTGTCATATGACTCCATATAAGCTAATTAGTTTACACATTATAAGAACTCTAATTTGGTCTTTTATTATCTTAAATCCTAGATAATTAATTCTCACTCACACGTTCTACGACTATTGACCTTTGATACATACATAATAGTAACGTTGTTCATCATTAGTTGCATAACAACTTCATTAAATAATATATTTTTTTATTAAATTTTACCCTTTCCTCAAAATGATGCTCGAATTCAAATTATTAGCTTGATGATGCTTTGCTCTTGACATTTTAGCTAGGCCTCTCAATAACGAATTATGAGTCTCATTACGACTTAGTCCATGATTATTTCTTGATTAAAAAAATTAAATTTTTAATAGATTTTAATAAAAACATATGAAAGATTGAAACATTATTGGATTAGTCCATGATTAGTTTTTTATTTAAAAAAAAATTAATTTTAATAGATTTTAATAAAAAATGATGAAACAATTGAAAAATTATTGGATCTAGAAATGTGCAAGTAAGATTAATTATTGACTTTAATTTAATTTTTATCAATTTTTTTATTTAAACCAAACATGGCTTATACCAATGAGATGACTAGGACGGGATACGGTCCGGTTCGGTTCGAATATTTAGTAAATGGACATGTCGAGTCCAAATTTAATTATGGAACCGTTTGGATTCGAGCTCTTGCTTTTTTGTAAGAATGCCTTTAGGTGGCGGTCCAATTTGATTCGATTTCATTCGATTCTCGAGTTCCGTAAAATAAATTTTTTTTTTAAATATTAACAACAATGCTACATTAATTCAACTAATAACATGTTCAATTTTAACTCTTACAAAATAACGTAGTCCAGTCCCATGATATATTTTGTGCCTCTTTTTGTTGAGTTCTTCATAGATTTGGCAGTTAAAATCACAAAAAGATGAAAATAGCAATCTTACAATAATAAAGAGAGGTTTTCAATTCAATTTCTCTAGACAAAAACGACACCACGGTAGAATAAAAGATTTTGGTAAAATTTAAGTTAATTTGATTAATTGGACTTGTGTTCGAAATTAGAAATAAGAAAATCATATTTTGGATTTTGGCTAAATTAAATAGTTAACAAATTTATTTTTTTTAAAAAATTGGCTTATTTATGATATATAAAAAAAAATTAGGGATATTTGGTTCTTCGGTCTAGAACCGAGAATCGAATCGAACCTATCGATTCTCGATTTAAATACATGTTTGAGTATTTAATTCAAGAAGAACCGCTCAACACCTGTTTGGATCGGTTCGATTCAGAAATTTTTGTCCAACCCACATATTACCACCCCACTCCTACATATATTATATAACCCACAACTATCTCATGCCCTCCATGAAAAAAACTTATTCTTCATAGTCTCATTTTACAAGCACTAATAGCCTAAGGAACACCTTATCATATATACATATATACGTAGCAAATTGGAGAAGGAAATGGGATTTCCAGTTGTACACACTGATCTTTTTCTTCCAAAAGTGTTTGTTTTTGTTCTAACATTTCTGGGATTCATTCGTAAATTAATACGAGTAGTATTTACTCTACTGGGTTTCGGTGAATTCCTGGACCCGGAAATGACGTTCCCGACCCGAGCGGATTACGGGGTCGTATACGCCGCGTTAATACTGGAGCTTCTGCCGGTTGTGAAGTTTTCTGATTTAGGTGAGTCTGAAATTACAGAGAATTGCGCGGTTTGTTTGTATGATTTTGAAGGTGATAATGAAATCCGACGGCTAACGAATTGCCGGCATATATTCCACCGGAGCTGCCTGGACCGTTGGATGGATCACGATCAGAAGACGTGCCCACTTTGCCGGACGCGGGTTTTTCCCGAGGATTTGCAGGATTCTTTGAATGAAAACCTGTGGGAGGCCGCTGGGATTTTTGATTACCATGGCGAGTAAATGAAATGGAAATTTATGGGGAAAGAAGAAAACATTGTAATTTATTTTTTTAATAAATAAAAAATTGAAGTTCAAATAATATTTTGTACTATTAAAGCTAGAAATAATTAAATATTTATGTAAATAATTTTTTTTATTGGTTTAAATACACGTTTTGAATGAACAAAAATTTTAACTATGGACGATTAACAGGAATTTTAGCATCTTCAAATATTGTATTAGGAAACTGTCGTGGAGGTTGTCCAATCTCATAGGAGGTGTATATGAAAAGGGTGATAAACTCATTTTGTTTCCTATCAACCATTAAAGGAAAGGCTAAACGAAGTGCTGGAGACGTAGAATTTTGTAAAATTATAAGTTACAAAGCATTGGCACATACAACGGGGGAGAAATTTTATTACTTCGATATCCATTTATATAATTGAGTATTACACTGATTTTATCGCTTTTCAAAAATTATTAAAGTTCAATCAATTAACGCCAACTATCTAAATATCAAGTAGAATGTGCAGTTTTACAGACTTGTAGGATCAAATAAGAAAAACCCATAGTTTTTTCAAAGAAAATTTCCAATTAATTGAGAAATTATTGATAAGAAAAGAAAAATATATTTAAGAAGTTGTACTAATATTTTTCGCGATAAAGGACACAGGGCCTTTACATCCGAAAGTCATTGTGGGTTGGATGCGTTTTTGGGCCAAAGCCCAACTATACATACTCAATTAATAATGGGATATTAGCCCGCCGCAACCGATCCAAAAGGAGATAATATACAAGCTCTGTCCCACATCGAAAGAACGACATAAAATTACCCGATTTTTAGAAACAAACCCCGAAATTTGACAGTGTTGTCCTATCGGGAGTACTATGAATAGCGAAAGGTTTGGTATAACATAATATTTGCAGGTTAAAATTAATATTAAATTTTTATTTTTTATCAAATAAAAAGAAAAAAATTATTATCAATTTTAAAGAATAAATAAATCGTTCTTAACAAATTGAAATAAAAATAATAATTAATAACTAACGATCTAAAAAAATAAAATAAATGTTATGCTGCATTTAGACAGTAATAGAAATAAAAATTGGATTGGTACGAAGTTGGATCCCATTCCCCATCCCCGTTTATTCAACAGGATCGGGATCGAAGTGTTACTTTCTTAGTCTATGTATTATTGTTATGCTTGATATCATTGTGATAAACTCCCAATTCCAGTTTATAGTTTTTTATTGTTTGTTTTATTTTAAGCATTAATTAAATTTAATATTAATAACATTAATAAATATATAAATTATATTAAATTATAATTACATTATAGTTCCAAATTTAAATTGAAAATAATGATAAAAAAATTACATTATATTATTTTTATGTATAAATATAATAATAAAAATAATCTTATTTGTTACGACTTTTTACTAGATACTGCCACGTGGCCATATTAATTAAGTTGTGGGTTGAACCGTTGAACCTCTATCTACGAAAAACGAGGCCCATGCTATTCCGAGGCTCTTTAATTGGTGATGGCCCACGTGAAGTTGAATTAATTATAAAATGAATGATGTGACATTTATAAAAGTATATTTGTTTCTTATCTTGTCAATATGATGTGAGAGTATTAAATGCTCTGCAGATCTAGGAAGGTCAACTCGACGGCTAGGATATGATGTTTCGGCCGAAGAGATGACTCCACGTGTAATTAAATCTAAGGGTCACCATTTCATTTGTGACACTATAAATACTCCCATCATGTAACAATTGAAGACTAATGCAAATTTACATACAAAGAACAATATTATTTGCTCCCCAAACATACTTTCTACTACAAATCTTGCTCTTAATGATTGTTTATTATTTTACAATCGTATTCCGTAAATCTTGCCAGGACCCGAACGGAAACGTCTCGTGTCGTTGAGCTTCTCCAACGTCCAATTTTGGAGTGATCCTCATCGTTGATCGGCATTTATGTGTTGGACGAGCTTGCGCATGCACGAGTGGGTCTGACATCTGCTGGCACCATTTTTTTGAGTCAACAGATTGGCGCCGTCTGTGGGAAACCACATTATAACCACGAGCAACCCTGTAGAAAAAGCTTTTTGAAATGATAGATTTGGGGCATCCCATTTGAAAAAAGGATTTGTTCCTGCAAGGAACAAGAAGAAGTTCCTAGAGTTGGAAAATATTTGAGTTTTATGCTAAAATTGATATGAATTAGGATGGAGATGCCCCTCTTAGGCGTATGAGGGAAAGTGCGACGAAGTCCTCGCCACAGCCGCCCCAGTAGGTCACCCTCACATACGAGGTGGGATAAGGATGGCTGCCCAACTCACCAGGGAAATAGCCACCATGGCAGCCAACATGAGAAGCATTACCAACCAAAATTTGGCAATGCAAGAACTATTGAGACAAATGTAAGGCCAAGGGGGTCATCCAATCCCTCCCTTTGCACCTCAACAATAGTACCAACAAAAGAATGAGGTATAAAGTCAGAGAGTACATCTTTCTAGGCACACCAGAAAAAACAGCCCATTCGAAAGGGAAGTGGAAGCTGACATCTCCTCCAATTATGCATCGACCGACCCACCAATGTACCTTTCAATATGAAGGACAACCCCCCCTCCCTCCCCTAGAATATGAACCCGAGGCTAGGCCTCAGAGGTCTGTCAGTGTATTCGACCGAATCAGCCCTGCGAATCCAAGGCCAAAGCGTCAACAACATGAAATTCTGGCGCCTAAGAATAGGCCTCGGCCCCCACCTCTTGAGACATGGAAACGGGAGAAAAGGCAAGAATATGCCTCCCGTGTTGCCCTGCCCAGAGATAGGTGTCAAAGAAGAGGTGGAGAGGCTGAGAACCAAGCAGGTCCCGGGGTTGCCTGTAAGTTCAATTCTGTGATCCGGGGTCTAGATCTGCTTCGGTGGCCCCTTCTTCAGGGGCCTCAGTCATGCTGACGTCTTTCCTTCGTTCAAGGGGAGTACCTTCTTCAGGTGTGTCAACCATTTCAGCATCCATCAAAACCATGTTTACGTTGCGGGCGGATCGATGGTCCACAACCAAGAACTCCATGAAGTGATAAGCTTTAAATGGGGATTCCAATATTTCCACTGCCAGAGTGATTCTTCATCTGGGGATGATGCTATCGCCAGTAAAATCGTATAGAGGAGCGGTCATGGGGGCGAGCTCATGATCCACCATCATCTTGTCGAAAGTGGTTCCAAACAGGATATTGATCGAACTCCCATTGTCTACTAACATACGTGTGAGTCCATTTCTGGCTATGACAACTCGTACTACCAGTGCATCGTAGTATGGGTGATGGACTCCTACATTGTCTGCTTGGAAAAAGGTGATTGACGGGGTGTTCCCAGGCTCATGACCAATGTTATTGATCAAGTAGCTAGCCATAAGGGGTCTTTTGCATGCCTCGTGTAGTTCCTTAGTGCGTTTTGGAATTTCCTCCTACCTGAGGACCACCTATGATGGTGTCAATCTCTCTGATTGGAGTGTTATCCGCATTCGTTGGAGGCTCTCTCCTGGGCCTCTGCTCCATTGCCCTGTTCCTATTTTCCTCGTGTTCTTGTTGAGGTGATTCATTCATGTGGTGACGCCTCACCTTGTTTTGCCTAGGCTCTCTTTCATGCCTGGGCTGAGGTGCATTTCTTAGTGTTTGATGGGTATTTCTACCCTCACTGCGGGAACCGGTTGGCTCTCCGTGATACCGTCTGGATAGGTAATTTTCAGTACTGTGGCCATTGGTCTGATGATACGTGCAGTACTGCCTATCTCGGGGCTCCCTGTTTCTTCCTCTGCCTCTTCCTCTAGGTGGGTTAGGTTGCCTTTGAGCTTCGGATCCAATTTCCTTGTATGCTAAGGAAGGCACTGCATTTAACGTAGTTGTGGCTAATGTTTGACCCGAGGTGGGGACTATTGTATGTTCTGCTTGGGTCCATTGCTGATCCACCATGTGGGACACGAGGCCCCTTCGTTGTCTTTGAGGTAGTGGAAGCCCTAATGACGTTCTATTGCGGCGATCAATTAGTTCCTCGTTGACGATTTCGCTTCTCATCATCTCCACCAGAGGGTCGTAAAAAGTGTGATTTCTGTTATGCACATCCCTCGAGAATAGGGTGTTCATGTTGAGACCTCCCCTTAGGGCAGAAAGGGCTTCCCTATACGTAACTTGCTCGCAATAGGTCATCTCGTCAGTAAACCGGGCCAAGTAGCTATTCAAGGTTTCTCCCGCCTGTTGCCTCATGTCTTGCAGCCTTTGGATGAAGGCCTCCCCCTCTTTACTAGACAGATATTGATTCAGGAAGGCCATCTTGAGATCTGGCCAACTTCTGATGCTGTCGGCTGGGATGCAGTTGTACCAGATTTCTACAGCTCCTACTAGTGTGACATGAAAAGCTCTGCACTTTAGCACTAGCGAGGCTCCCCATAGAGACATTTGGGTCTTATAGTTATTGAGGTGCTTTGCAGGATCACCTCTCCCCTTCGTATTTAAGTATCTTTGGAAGTACATAGTGGTTCGGGACTTGGGCGCTTCTCAATTCCTGGGAGAAGGGCAAGCTTTCGTCATCATCATCCAACTCAAATGATCGACACGGGCCTTCAGAATCATTTTCTTCTGCCTGATACCAGGGGGGTTGTGACGTTCCTGCCTGACTTCTTGCATTTGCTTCGTCCCTCATCTCTCTCCTATTTTTAGGCTACGGTGGCATTCCCTAGGGTTCATACCCCTGGTATTGCTCTCATCCCCTTTGAACTGGGGGAGGCTGATGAGACCTATTTCCAGGCCTCGTGGGTCCAATCCTATCAAAGACACTAACGGATCTTTGAGGTTCGTGTTCCTGAGGGTATTCCAGGGAAAAGTTCTTCCCCATGGGAACATCGTCGCCAGGAAGGCTAGTAACATAATTGGTGGAGGTATCAACTTCCACTTCCCTTTCCACTGGGTTGTTCTCCCCGTACATTTGAGGGTATGCTGCTGAATCATTTTCTTCACCCTCCTGGTGGAAGGTTCTGCGTTGGGGAGCCTGGGATCCAGCGTGTTGTTGCATGGCAGCATTTTGCTGAGCTATATTTCTCATGTCAGCGGCCATCTCTCCAACTTCTCGTCCATAGCGCACAATCTTGTCGCCTCTTCTGTGGCGGTGATGAGGACGACGCATATTCACGTTAGCGCTGCCGCCCATATCTACCATGTGTTCCTTGTTGACTTGAACTCATCGTGTTTCTCGGGCCGTTTTCTCGTGACAGTTCTTTTTTCAAGAAATAAAACCTTTCTTCAAGGTTCTTCACCAATAGCCTTTTCCACTAGGATGTACGTGGTTATGGTGTCAAAGTTTCTCACAGACGGTGCCAATCTGTTGACCCAAAAAAATGGACAATGGACATGGCCAACAGAAAACTAGATATTCTGGTCTTCGTAATCCAAATCTTACTGTACTTCGAATCAACTTGCTAGTTATGTTGATGAATTGAGGAAGAGAATGATTTGAGGTATGTGACAAGTTGCAGTGTCATTATCTCGTAGATAGGAGGGGGTCGGAGCAAGGAGTAAACTGGGGAGAATCAACATTCCCTTTTTTAGTGTAAATTTGGTCATCCCCTGAAAATGACACTAAGTGCTACTTTTATAGTAGAAGACGATGATTAAAAGCCATTAGATAAGGAGGTACGTGGCCTCATCCACGTAGCTGGGATCTCTTATCGCAACCATCAATTAATCATTTATAGGCCATCTCGCATTTAATGTTGTGACGGCTTGGCAGCCCAGGCCCTGACATGTAAGACTAGACTATACTTGTTTGATTGGGTAGATCTACCTATTTATTGAATTGTCACATCATCCACTTGGTACAAGATCCAGAAGGAAGATTTTCTAATACGCCTCCATCTATCTCGTGTCGTCCATTGGGGTCTTAGCTCTTTTTGAGGGCTCGTCCATATCGGGGTTTGGCAGAAATAAGGTTCAGCCAAATGAGTTATATGGGTAGAATGACGTTCAGGTTGCCATGTAGGATGTGGGGCCCTTCCCGTCTGCCACGTAGTTCGAATATGTACGATTATTTATATGAGTAACAAATACCCACCAAGAATTTATATAAAAGATTTCAAAATTTTGCTGTCCAATATCTCAAGAGATGCTACGGCATCAAACTTTGGCTGGGTTTTAGTAGAAACTATGGTTAAACACCAATTTGAGTTTTCAATAATAGTTGGATTTAAAGCTCCATCACTTTGGACAATTGGAAGATGATTACAAAGGTTGAATAAGTGAAAAAAAAAAAAAAAAATCAAATTGGATATTCATGCACTAAGTATAAAGTTGAATGGTCATGGTAAAACAAAATCAAATTGTGTAACCACAATGATATTAAGTGTAAAGTTGGGTGACCATTAGTGAATTTAACCCCCGTCTTTTATCATTTTGAATTTAAGCGAGCCACTACATTCTATTACCTTATTGATCGGTTACCGGTAAATGAGCATAAGCAGGTCATTTTCTTTCATACGTCTCTAATGGCAGTTGACATCCATTCTCTGCATGCCTTCTTTCTCTTGCTTTCTCTCTCTAGATTCCGCTGATCTTCATTCTTCAATTTTTTCCTAATCTTTTGAATGTCATTTCAATACATTAATAGGTGTCGTTTCATCGTTCTCTCTCTCTATCTAAAACAGTGCTAATTCCAACAGGTATTCATTATTATACCTTTTCGCATTCAATATCGTTGTTGTTTTTTAAGATAATGTGAGTGTTCTGTGTGTTTGTTCAGTAATATGCTTACAAATGGTAGTTTGAAGTGCAGTGGTTCCACCAATTGGAACTCTTCATTTCCCTATGAATGCACGTGCATTTCTATTCAGAAATGATTTTTAAATTAAAAAGTTTTTGTGTAATTGAAATTATAATTCCTATGTGTATTGATAAATTGATAGTTTATGAAATGGAGATATATATTCAGAAATGATTTTTGTATGAAGAATTTATTGGCAATACATCTGAGTGTGAGAGAATGTGTTTGTGTGTGTGAAGTTGATCAAATTGAACTTCGATATATTTAATTTGAAATTCCCTAAAATTAACGTCAAATTTCAAAAGTTTTCATGTATTCTCAATTCTTAACTCATATGAGAACTCACATTTCAGAATTTTATATGTTGATTCATTTGAAAGCTGATTTTGTACGGCTTTATGATTACCCCTCAAAATTTTCCTTTTCAGGGATGTTATCTGGATCTTGGACTTTCTCCATGTAGTAATATTAATATCTGGGTATCAGTCCTTTAGTAGAATTTAATTGTAGGTTTTGCATCAGTTTGAGTTTAATTGGGGGTTAATATGCGTCTCGTGTTCTTCTCAATTCACTATCTTGTTTGATATTATGGCTGGAGAAAAAAGAATGCTCGAAGGATATGTAGAGTTTCGGGTCCACCAATTGCAGAAAAAAAAACATTCTTATTGTAGTCGATCTATTCTGCTAACGAATCCTGGTAAAGAGTCATAAAATGCTGGACATTGAAATATGTTCTTCGCGGATTTTTTCACCTTTTCACGAGGAAAGTGGTGATGAGGAGCTTTCTCTTCTTCCAAGGCATACGAAGTTCATTGTAACCGGGAACAACAGAACAAATAGTGTTTTAGTTGGCCTGCAAGGCGTTGTCAAGAAGGCCGTTGGGCTTGGCGGTTGGCATTGGCTGGTATTGACATTTTACTGTCATAAGATGATATAGGGCATTTGGCTAAGCTTTAAAAAGTTGATTTATAAACAATAATGTTTTTATTAGTCAGAGGGTTTCATAAGTTGCTTATTTTAACTACCTTTTTTATTTGAAAGTAAGAACATAGTAACACATCCAAACATGTATTGAAATAACTTCTAACCAAACATGCTCATTCATGTTACTTGTATTTCCTTGTTTCTGTTGTTTGTTAAGACATGCTTCTTTGATGACATGACTCTTCAATTTTCATTAATTAATTTGAAGAGAATGAAATTAACTTGCCATATTGTGTGATAAGTCATTTACATGCAAGATCTACCGTAACTTGTATTCTTCAATCAAATATGATTTCCTTGTTTCAGGAGTCAGCTTATATATATTTCAGCTTGAGACAAAACAATCTTACCCTAACTTCATGTCTTTACTTTCTTGTTTAAATTGTTAATACACTTCATGTGTATTCTTTCTTGATTTATAAAATTATCTGATTACCTATCAAAAAAAAAAAAAAATTCAATTTTGTAATGGAGCATAAGATGTAAAGTTTGTTTCAAAATCTATTGGAGTAATATCTTATTCTATTTTTTGGCATCTAGATATCAATAGAAGTAAAAAAAAATTAAGTTTCATGGTTATTCTTTTTGGCCCTGGCAACAATCATTCTAGGAGGTGACTCTTTTGAAATATTTGAAAGTTCACTTGTAAGTCCCTATAAATAGAAAAACTAATAACTCTTAAAAGTTCGAAGAAATTCTCTCAGATGTGAATGATCACCTGTTCGGCCCCCGGGTTCTTGCGGTACACACAGACCTGCACGTTAAGGCACGAGATAAATGCACAATATACTTTGGATAGAAAGCTTGCAACTATACCCGCATATGGGACACTGTTAGTGCACTTTTCGTTAATTTGGCCTTAAACCTGTAGTTAGCAATCTTGGCGTGCCTTATGAGTAAGGGGAGTTCGTTGATCTCGAGACTCATTCCCCTACTCAATTGCTAATACCTTCATAACAGATTGTGTACCTCGCATCTTTGCGCAATTTCTACATTGCATTCTCTTCCATGCCAATGCGTACGAAAATTTCTCCACAATTGTGGTACCATCCCGTGATGGATTGGCGTCCATAGTGCCCCCGCACTTCTTCCCACAGTAACCTGTAGATATCGCATTCGTTGCCTACGTTTACCCTTGTACCACGCATTTGTTCCTCAAATGGATGGCTCCCTCGACCGTAATGTTACAGCGCATGTTAAAGCAACCAACAAAATCCCCTCCTTTTGATTTCCTCTACAATTCTTTTCCACACTCTACGAAACAAACATTCATGTAGATAGGCTTAATCGCACAACACATGGCTTCGCTTTCATCATCCCAAAGCGTTCCATCATCAATTTCGCTTGCTTACCAACCCCACTTTGCCACACATCTCGCGGCTTTGTCACATCTTCGGCGGTCTCAAAATCATTTCTATAGGATCGCACACCATCAATCTCCTACAACCAACAACTCTACATTCGAGTGATCTCGCTTTTATACCATGTGTGATGGATTGCGCGTTCAACCCGGGTTCCCGTTGTACCCCCGGGAAGCCTATCATACACACGAGCTGGTAAGCTAAGGCACGAGGTAAATGCACGGGTAGGAATCTTTCAACTTTACATGCATTTGAGACGTCATTAGTACACTTTTCAATAATTTAGCCTTAAACTCGTAGTTAGCAATCTTGTCGTGCCACATGGGTAGGGAAGTTCACTGATTCCTAGATTCACTCCCCCACTCAATCAGTTAACATTGTCGTAGCGAACCGTGTGCCTCGATTCTTCACGAAATTTTCACATTGCATTCTCCTCCATGCTAATAGGTACGAAAATTTATCTACATAGGTTAAGATTGGTTAGCAACTAAAGTGAAATTGAGAAAAATGCAGCTAAAAGTTGGACACGGATATTTACGTGGTTCACCTAATATAGGTTATATCTCCGGACAAGTATATAAGAAGTTCACTATAGTAGAAAAATTACAATAACCTTCTCTCTAAAATAAGGTGATAACAACTAACATCTCTTATAATAGAAGAAACTAAGTAGGAAATACTCTCGAAAATTCAATAAATTTCTCTCTATAATTTTTTGTATCTCTCTACTCACTATTTTTTCTTAACTATGTGTAGCTGATAACTCAGTGCTTCTCTTCCTCTACAATTGTTCGCATTTCTCTTCGAACTTCATCATCAATTTATAGTGAAATTTTCACACCCCTCATTAATTGTAGCATTACGATTTCAACACAAATAGTAAAAGTTGGTTGTCATCTCTATACATATTTATGCTAAAGATTGAAAAATTTTCATATTAGCATTAAATGCAAACCTACTTTGCATTCAATGCATATGACAGTTGAAGATTTCTCATGTTTGCCAAAATTCATCAAAGTCAAGCAAAATGACTTCACAGTGGAATGTCAATAAAAGTGGCTTTATATAGCCAATATTTTTTCCCACTTACAATCGCTTTTGTTGTAACCCTTTTATCCTTCCTACGCTTGTCGTTTCCCAGCTACTTACGTTTTCACTAGGTTGATAAAAGATTGACACCATGTAAACTTGTCATTACTATTTTGCTTTGTTAACATATATGCTAGGTTATTCTGTATATGGATTCTCGAACTAAATGATATTGAACTTGACTGTACTTTGTCTCTGGGTAAAATGCTGGATTCTTTGCTCAGTGCAAAGTACTTTGATTATCACAAAATAGAGCAATCTTCTCTTCTTTGTGTTTGAACTCCTCCATTAACATTTACAACCAGATTGCTTCTTTTCTAGTTTGTGTAGCTGCCATGTATTCCACCTTTGTCGTATAAGTAGCCATGATAGACTGTTGATTTGAAACTCAGCTTTCATCATACCGCCCCAAAGAATCATTTCCACTATGCATCCATGTTGTTTGAGTTGAATTTAGGACAAATATAAGAAATCTTCATCCGTCACATGCATTAAATGTAAAGTTAGTTTGCATTTAATGCTAAGATTGAAAGATTGAAAATTTTCAATCTTTAGTCGAAATATAGAGAGAAATAGTGAGTACGGAGCTATGTAAAATTATGGAGAGAAATATATTGATTTTTCTTGAGTGTTTCTTACTTAGTTTCTTTTATTACAAGAGATATCAGTTGTTGTTATCTCCTTTTATATAGATAAAAGGTTATTGCAATTTTTCTAATATCACGAAATCCTCTTATACTTGTCTGTGGACGTAGCTTATATTGGGTGAACCACATAAATATCTATGTCCAATTTTTAGCTGCATTTTTCTCGAGTTCATTTTAGTTGCTAGCCAATCTTGACCCACTTTTTCCCTAACAATGGTATTAGAGCGAGGTTTTGTGTAGGGTCGTTGTTCTGTATGGATTTTTTTATACCTACACTTCCTTCTTCCACCTTGTCTCGAATAAAGTGATACTAAACTCGAATGTGCTTTGTCTTCAGGTGAAATTTTGGATTCTTGCCATGTGCAAAGCGCTCTGGGTATCATAAAATTGAGCAATCTTCTCTTGTTTCTATTCAAGCTCCTCCATTAATATTTGCAACCAGATTGTCTCTTTGCTAGCTTGTGTAGATTCTACCTTCGTCGCAAAAGTAGCCACGATAGACTGCAATTTCGAAACCTACCTTACATTAGACTGCCCCAAAGAATCATTTCTATTTATTTGATAAGCTTTCAGGAACTTCTCTCAATGTTACCTTTTGGATCTTTTCTTCTTGTCGGTATTACCATGTATTTACGTATCGGTTCTCTGAAAAGATATTGGAAGAAATTTGGTTGAGTTCTATTGAGATTCCTTCATCGCTACTTGTGGTTCTTTTTGCATTTCATTCGTTCTTTTTTTTCCAGTGGTTACTAAATCTATGTTACTAAATAATCAAGGTTTTGAAGAACGGCATTGAGGTCAAGCTCCAACGGAACGCTTTAAGTGTCTTAGAACCTCCAAATGGGAATGAAGAAGAAGATGATTTTGATTTTGATTATTCCAGCAGTGGTTCAGACATCGGAGTAAAGGACAGCCATCGATTTTGTAAGTGAAAACACTTGTTTCTTGGACATCCTTATAATTCAATTTGATGTTTACATTCTGACCTCTGTGAACTATTATTTTCAAAATTGCCCTTGCTGAGATTTCTGTATTTTATTTTTGGACAGCTGCTGACTTTCACTTTGGCAAACTAAGCAAGTCTCCAGTACGATATAGTCAGCAATTATCTCCGTCTGCATCTGTAAAATCGATGAATCGTAGCATTTGCAGAGAGGTTGAATCAAAATGTCATGCACCACAATTGGTAAGCACTAATTAATATAGCAGTTTTTGGGTTGTCATTCCCTTTTTGTCGTCGGTTTTCTGTAATTGTGGATGCACGTGGCGAACTTGCAATCAATCTCTTCAATTCATTTTTCTACCGAAGAGGGAAATAGGCTCCGTGTTACTCTTTCTGTACGCTTAATGAAAGGTTTATTAGGCTTTTTGTATATGTATTATGTCTCGTTAAATTCCTATGTAGCGCCACTATTTCTACATACATAAAGGGTTATTTGAAAAGCTGTTTTCATTGAGAGATTAAGAGGCGTGAGTTCACCGTGCTGATCCTTTTTTCTTCTTCATAGGGTAAATTGGCGAGTGCACATCACTCTCATGTTAAGGGTGAACTACTATAAATATGCTTGTTTGCTCATGTGTATTCCTTATTTTGTTTGCTTTATATTTTTTTTTTTTGTAATTAAGATTAGGGCTTAATCTATGACACGGTTGTCATAGCGCTTTACCAACATAATTGACTCTTTACAAAAACACATATGCTTCATTGATATTATGCCGTTTGTAGCGATTTTTACATGGTAATATATTTTTGTTAACAACTTGACTTTTGCTTCTTTAATGTGCTGATCAGCGAGTGAATTGGGCAAAACTAGGAACCAGATCGTTGTGGAGATATCTGCGACGCTTCAACCTTGTCGGTGTTGTATACCTTTTCAATTTATTGAACATGTTACGTATTTTGCTTAATGCCATTTTTTGATTTCCATGTTCAGGCAAGTGCTAATCCTACAAAGGAGCAAATAATTAAGGCTGTGCAACAACATTTTTCTTCACAGGTTCCTCTCTTAACCACACCCCTACCCTACCCTGCCCCGCCCTGCCCCCTCCCTCATCACCAACCACCAAAAGAAAAAAAGGGAAAGTTTCACCATTGGTCTTTAATCTATTGCTTGAGTAGCAAGTTGGTCTTCAATCTATGATGAAACGCTGACGGCCAACTTGCTAGAGGACTTGCGATGCAATTTTCTTGAAGAAAAATCGCACATGCTCACAGTCAACTAAATGCACAAAGTTGGTGTACCAGAAGAAGGAAAAACTCTAATGTCTTGCCTCATTTGATACAGCAGCAGGTGGACGAGATACAAGTTATTGCAGAGTTCATTCGTGCAGCCAAGAGATTAAAATCATTGGACGGACGTTGAGATTTGATAACAGAAAGTTGTAGTTGTGTGTGCCTGTAATATATATAGTACATACATATGAACCCTTAGTTTAGCTCTAGTTATTGACTGCTAATGGAGAGGCTGGCTGTTACGCGACTTGTTCTCAAACTTCGGAACTTAACATAAAACCTTAGTCTGGTTAACATTATATTTCATATTCATGCTTATCGTAATTTATATTACTCGACTTTTGTAAATTAAGGTGGTCAATTTGGCGCATGGAGGATATTATATTTTTGAGTTTTCGGACTTATATTGTATTCTTGTGGAATCTTTGACTTACAATTGGCTTGTATGATCGATCTGATCCATAATCGCATCGAGTTTTGTTAATTTGTTAACCAGAAACTCTAGCTTTGTTCTTGTAATTTTGGTCATGTGAATATCAGGTCCAAGAAGTATTTCAATTTTCGAAAAGCAGGAGGTTCATGATTTTGCCGTGTGAATCGGGGCCTTTGCTTGCTTTTTTATTGTCGTTACTCTGGAACAGGTGCATTTGGGTCAATTATAAGTTGGGTGCATTTGGGTGTAAACGTGTTTCGCATTTATTAATAGCATTTTAGGTAAGAGTTAATGTCTATATTCAAAGCTAGACATGTAGCTTCGGCTACTCAATTATGAACACATTAAATAGCATAAAAATAAAAACTATTCGGAGTGGCTAATTGATAGACTTTAGAAATATCGTTAACCTTATTTATGAATAAAAATAGTGACGAGTTCCACGAAATATGCAGATAATTATGAATGTGTGAATAAAATTAATGATTGATTTTGACTAAATATATTACCTTTAATTGATTTATTCCATTCATCATTCGAAATATCTTAATTTAAGAAGGCAATTATACCAATATTCACAAGGGATTCTTCGTGAAATTAAAAATTAACCGAATCATACCCTAATTCTAGAACTAAAATTACATTTTTCTGTCATTTGGCAAAATTCGGACAAAAATTTAGTCCCACGTTGGACTGCTCTAATAGCGATGTCATATGAACGGTAAATTAACCTAAGTCACGGCCCATTAAAATTAGAATTCATTATTTTCTCCCTTCTCGTTAATTACACAATCTTCAATGAAATAATATTACACGTAATTCAAAAAAAAAAATCTTCTTTTTTAACTACAAGCTTTTTAAAAAAAATACTATTCAAAAAATTAAAATCTCAAATAATTGGTGGCCAAGCAGGGCCTAAGACTCTTAGCTCCAGTTTGTCCCCTATTATTCTTTATTATAATGAGAGAAATAATAATTTTTTTGAGAATGTGGGATAAAAATGAAGGAAATTTTTTGGATTTATGTGTAAATTATTTTATTAAAAAATGTATAATTGATAAGAAAAGAGAAAAATAATTATAATTTAAGGAGGATAATGGAGCCAAATGGGGGCTTAATTTTCTAGCCTCCATTGACAACAAGAAACTTTGACCACCTTCTATAACCCACCCTAGCCCGCCTACTGGACCACCCACTACCTTTCTAGAACACCCTAAATAGCCAACCCTTTAATCCTCCTGTTTCACCTTTGAATTTTGATTAGCTACACAAATTTTCTTGCACGTTCAATACTCGACAAAAGTTTCGATCTTGCCCCTGACCTGCTTGGTTGGTAGCCGAGTTACACCTCTGATCGCCTCTGCATCCGAAATATATGCCTAGTTAGCCACGGTCCCACCCCGTCCGCCCCGACCTAAGAAGAACATGACCAAATAAGTATGAACGTCGATCTCCGGTATTGACTGTTTTATCGAGGATTCATTAAACGGTTGCAATATTCTTGAGGAACACACCTCCCAAATTTGAGCAGTTATTGATTTTCTAGGGTATTATTTTGTATAAATTAAAGGATTTCAAGATTCTTGAGGAACTTACCTCCCAGGTATTGATTTCCAGGGCTCTTGAGATTCTTTATTTCAAAATTGATATTAGATTTTGGGCATAAACATTGGGGATTTTGTTTTGGGAGATTACAAGAAAATGCCCCCTTTGTCAGGGTCAAAATCTCGGCCAAATGGGGTTCCTCAAGAATCAAATTCTAATATAATTACAATTGATGTGGGTGGTCAGATTTTTCAAACCACAAAACAAACCCTAGTTTTAGCTGGCTCAAAATCATTATTATCCGGGATTGCCAATTCTGATAATACAATCCCTTTTATTGATAGAGACCCTGAACTTTTTTCAATTATACTTTCCCTCCTTAGAACTGGGAATCTTCCCTCAAAAGCTAGATCTTTTGATATTCAAGACCTGATTTTTGAGGCTCGGTTTTATGGAATTGAAAACCTATTAGTAAATTCCAAATCAAACCCTTCTCAATTTGATGCATTTAACCTTGAAAAATCATTGGTTTTACCTATGAGTGGCCGGGATTCGCCATCGGCTATCTCGACTACACAGTATGAATCACTTCATGTTGCTCATGGTAATAAAATCACTTCCTTTGATTGGTCATTGCAAAGAAAATCCACCATATTGACTCATTTCACAGCCATTGATTCGTTATTAGCATTATCGGATAAAGTTGCTGCAGCCGGGGCCACAGACTTTTCAGGGTTACAAATTATAGATCTTGATAATGGTTTTGTTAAACAGACGTTGAATTGGGAGAATGTCACAAGGTCTGGTTCTGCGGTGCAAGCCATTGGGGTGTCGCCCGAGTACTTATTCACAAGCTTTGAATCCGTCCGGAGAAATTCAAATTGCATCATGTTATATGATCTTAATGATAGTTTAAGACCAGCAACCAAGATAGGTCATTATGAAATTCTCGGCGCTGATTTAGATTCTGCGATTCCAGCCACTAAACTGCAATGGGTTTCTAGTCATAATTTGTTGATGGCCT